>PVIR01000745.1:64866-153589 GCA_004026965.1 Petromus typicus | reverse complement strand
TCTTCCCTCTTCTTTCCAAAACAGCTGGTCTCCTAAGTCCCCTCTCCCCAGCTAAATGCCTTAGTCTGCTTTAATGTGGTCATTGTCAGTGTGGATTTAGCAACTGCCTGGTTATCTGTGGGTTGTCTCTTTCGCTTTAATAAATGCATATTTTTTGCTGTGCTGGGAGCCTGAGGCCTTGTTCACCCTAAGCAAGTGCCCTACCAGCACAGAGCACAGTGTCTGGCCAGTAGGAAGTTTTCTTCTCTTATTCAGTTTTCTGATACGGGATGGCGTCCCATGATAATTGCCTGGTTTGATCTGACTCATGAGCTCAAGCTGACCTTCCACTTCAGCCTCATGAGGAACTGGGACTACAGACCTGGGCCATCAAGCCGCGGGAGGTTTTTAGTAATGGTTTGTTGAACTTAAGAAAGAACATTGTTTCATGTAAGACTTTGTATCTTAATAAAAATCTTTTTTTTTTTTTTTTTGAGACAGAGCCTCCCTTTGTAGTTTGGGCTGGCTCCTGAGCTCACTGTGTTGCCCAGGCTGGCCTCAGACTCACAGCAATTTTCCTGCCTCTGTCTCCGGAGTGCTGGGTTTACAGGCATGAGCCATCACACCCAGCATTGTGGTATGTGGTTACCAGGATCTAACTCAGGACTTGGGCTTTCCAGGCAGACACCGGAAGCTTAGCAGTGGCTGAGCTAAATCCCCAGCCCAAAGAGAAGTGTTCTTTTTTTTTTTGAGAGAGAGAGAGAGGGTCTCGCTTTGTGGTTCAGGCTGGCCCGGAGCTCAGCCTCCAACTCACATCACAGCAGTCCTCCTCCCTCTGCCTCCCGAGTGCTGGGATGACAGGCGTGATCCACCTTGCCCAGCACTGTGGTATGTGGTACTGATTGCTGCTGGGGTGAGTCTCCACACCCAGTATTATATGTGGTTACCTGGGAATCAACCCAGGCCCTTGGGCTTGCAAGACAGGCGCCTGAACCACTGAGCTACCTCCCAGGCCCGAGAAGTGTTCTTGATGAAGTCTTACATAAATCCCACTTGCTTGGGCTGATTACTAGCCCAGTGGCCTCTCTGGGCTTCTATTTTTTTATGGACATCTAAAGTACTAGCTAGTGATAGTGAAGGTATTGTAAGACAGTCTGTGCGAACACAGCCAACCTTTCCTTGATCCCTGACTGGGAATAGTAATAATAACTGTCATTGTGTTTATATACATAGTCCTAATTAGTTTAGAAAACCACCAAAAATCACTATCATTCTATAAAATAAGGAATCTGAAGCTTCAAAGAGATAAACAGACTCACTGTAAATGACAGCCATTTAGAGGAGAGTCTGGGTCCATAGCCAGCATGCAGGGCAGGGAATAAATTGGAAAAAGGAAAAGTTTTATCTCAAACCTAAATTTCTTTCCAGAGCCTGTGCAGTTAAGTGGTACAGAAATATGCAGTGGGTCCTCAACAAGTAATGGCTGTCATTTTTGTCATTAGCTGGGGAAGTTAAGTAGATGATTGTAGCTTTGGATTAATGATGCCTGCCTCAGTTATATAGTGAATTACTAGAATTGGCTTTTTGTTTGTTTGAGAGATGTTGGTGTTATTTTAACATCAAGAAGTTCATTGTACTCTTTAGTTTGCAAGTTCCAGTTCTCTTTTTAAAATTTCCTTCCCCTTAATTATCCATGTTAGCAATGACACTTAATAGTGCTTACCTTGTTCCTTTTTTTTTTTTTTTTTCCTTCCATGAGACAGGGTCTTACTATCTAGTTCAGGCTAGCCTTGAACTCACATGGCCTTCAGCTTGCAATCGTCCTGCCTTAGCCTTTAGCTCTGGGATTTAGGGCTGTGCTACCACACCCAGCTCTAGTACTCTTCTGGGCCCATTATTATTTTTTTCTCATCATGTAGTTCAGGGTGTCCTTGAATTTACTAGGTAGCCCAGGCTAGCCTCAATTTACAGCAGTTCCCCTGCACCAATCTCCCAAGTGCTGAAATCACAGGTATATGCTGCCTCTCACAACTCCTGAGCCTTTTACATATTTTAACTGATTTGATTTTAACTTGAGTGGTTCACAGTGGGTTAAATAACTTGCTTAGGGCCACTTAACAATGCTCACTACCATTTGAACCCCAATTACCTGGCCGAGATACTACTTTTAACCTCTAATAAACTTTTTTTTTAGGTGCTAGAGATCTAACGCAGGGCCTCCTGCAAGTGCTCTACCACTGAACTATTAATCTCTAAATTAGGGATGACAACAGTAGATATTTATTATGTACTAATACCATATCTTAGAACTTGAGTGTTTTGCAGAAATTATCTAATCCTCTGAGGTTATATAACAAGCACCCTAGTAGGTAGACACACACTAACGAGTTTGACTAGAGGCACAGTTAGGTGAAGTAATTTGCCCTAGATCACTTTGATAAAATTGACCTTCATATCAGCCTGACCCAACTCGTGCTGCTTGTGACTGTTTTAAAAAAATTCTTCTGGGGTCCCGGATTTAGCTCAGTGTTTCTGGTGCCTGTGTTGCAAGCGCAAGGGCCTGTTTCCATCTGGTAACCACATACCACAGTGCCAGCGAGGTGGCTCACGCCTGTGATCCCAGCACTCAGGAGGCAGAGGCAGGAGGATTGCTGTGATGTGAGTTGGAGGCTGAGCTCAGAGCCAGCCTGAACTACAAAGTGAAACACTGTCTCAAAAAAAAATTTCTTCTGGATTTTTGTAATTCAATGTGAAATATCAAATATGGTTTATATGAATGTATCATCTAAATTACAGGGTGGTAATGGCATAAATGTGATACTGTACTTATTGAATTTAAATCTTACCTTGATAATGTTGTGCATATCTGTGTGTGTGCATGTGCATGTGTGTGCACATTCACATGTTTGTTTGAGTGCATTTGCATGCACATGCCTGAGTGCATGCACACTGGTCTGCTAGAGGTCAAACCCAGAGCCCTGCACATGCTATACAACATGAAACGTACCTCAAGCCACCTGCTAGGGATTTTTAGAGAGTTAGGAAAATGATACATTTTTGGTCCCATAGCATATCGTTATTATGAACAGAGTTTAGGAAAATGATACATTTTTTTTGTCCATAGCATGTCATTGTTTTGAACAGGGTTTAAACTGACAATACTCTATAAGCAGACAAAAATTATTCTTATTTTGATTGGGTTTGTTTTGTTGGGTTTTGGCCCTGAGCTCAGCCTCAAACTCACATCACAGCAATCCTCCTGCCTCTGCCTCCCGAGTGCTGGGATGACAGGAGTGAGCCACCACGCCCGGCACTGTGGTATGTGGTACTGATAGCTGCTGGGTATGAGTCTCCACACACAGTATTGTATGTGGTTAACCAGGGATCGAACTCGGGTCCTTGCGCTTGCAAGACAGGCCCCGGAACCACTGAACCAAATCCCCAGCCCACTGGGTTTGCTTTTTTTAAGACAGGGTCTCGCTATGTAATCCAAGCTGAACTTGAATTCACCGTCTTTCTGCCTCAACCTCTCAAATGCTGGGATTACAGACATGCATCACCACCAAAATTGCTTTTTAAACACCAAGAAACTGAGCAGTTCGGTTTAGAGGTTTCTTTCTGTGAACTCAGTGCTCTTGTTATGTGTACTACATAGCCATCTTAATTTTTATCTATTTGTATCTGGATATTGCAGTAGGTGGAAAAAAGACCAACCAGATCAACAGAGAAGTATCTATTATTTATAAAGATGTTTTTGATTTTATCTTTTTTTAAAATAAACAAGGTCTAGCTATGTCACACATGCAGGCACCTAACTCTTGGATGCAAGTGATTCTGCTGCTTCTGTCTCTTGAGTAGCTGGGACTACAGGACTATAACCCTGTGCTCTGTAGAATTTTCTTTTAGTTGTTAGTTCAATGGGCACTAAATGGACTATATCATTCTCTCCACCATAGTGAAGGGATGCTAGAAGTGTGCTTGTATTCTTCTACTTTTCAGTAATATTATGTCTGTTCAGTAAGATTTATATACCATATAAAAGTGTCAGTCACTACCATTAATATTGAGACTCAGTTGTTATTTTGCTGCCAGTAGCTACCAAATTACTAACATTTAAAATAATGTGACACTGATAAGAATTCAAAGAAACACTTCGAATTGTTGTGGAACTACCACTATATTCATCATTGAGCTTTTCATTGATATATTTTTCTTGTCCAAGTGAACATGTCTATTTTTCCACTGTGCATATTAATAAAAGGAAAGATTATGGAGCTGTGTAAATTCATACCCTTGAGCATGTAGTTGTATGAGGTCACTTGTCTAGAATGAGAAATAATTTATCCATAGTTTGAGTTGTCAAGAATCTGATTTTAGGGCCGGAGATTTAGCTCAGTGGTTCTGGTGCCTGTCTTGCAAGCACAGGGACCCGGGTTTGATCCCCAATAACCATATACAATACTGTCTGTGGAGACTCATGCCCAGCAGCAATCAGTGTCACATACCACAGTGCCGGGCGTGGTGGCTCACGCCTGTCATCCCAGCACTCGGGAGGCAGAGGCAGGAGGATTGCTGTGATGTGAGTTGGAGGCTGAGCTCAGGGCCAGCCTGAAATACAAAGCAAGACCCTGTCTCAAAAAAAAAAAGAACCTGGGCCGGGGAGTTAGCTCAGTGGTTCCGGTGCCTGTCTTGCAAGCGCAAGGACCCGGGTTCGATTCCCCGGTAACCACGTAACAATACTGGGTGTGGAGACCCACACCCAGCATCAACCAGTACCACATACCACAGTGCCGGGCGTGGTGGCTCACGCCTGTAATCCCAGCACTCGGGAGGCAGAGGCAGGAGGATTGTGATGTGAGTTTGAGGCTGAGCTCAGGGCCAGCCTGAACCACAAAGCGAGACCCTGTCTCAAAAAAAAAAAAAAAAAAAAGAACCTAATTTTAAGGGTTTTTGTGTGCATGTGCGTGTGTGTGTGTGTGAGACAATCTCGCTTTGTAGTTCAGGCTGGTCCTGAGCTCAGCCTCAAACTCAGCAATCCTCTTGCCTCTGCCGCCCAAATGCTGGGATGACAGGCATGAGCCACCACGCCCAGCATTGTGGTATATGTACTGACTGCTGGTGGGCATGAGTCACCATGCTCAACATTGTTGTAAGTGGTTACTGGGGATCACATCCTGGACTTTTGCCCCTGCAAGGCAGGCACCAGATCCACTGAGCTAAATCCCTGACTCTTAATTTTATTTTTAGTATTGGTGATTGAAGCTAGGTGTGTTCACCCACTGACCCATATACCCTAGCCCTTTTTATTTTTTTATTTTGAGGCAAGATCTTGCTAACATGCCCAGGTGGGACTCAAACTTGTAGTCCTCCAGCACTTAGCCTCCCGAAGCATTAGGGTTACAGGACTGGCTCTGATTTTAATTCTTAAAATAGCTTTAATCCTTAAATGGAATTTTGTACACTTAGAAGTTATACAGATAATTTGTAAGATTGATATAAAATTGAAAATGAACATACTACTAGCTTAAATTATTTTTGCATTTAGGAGGATCTACCTCAGTAAATTATAATTTTAGTTTAATGATATTCAGAGTTAGTAGAAATTATTCTACATCATATTAACTAGTTTGATTTCTTTTTTCAAAGTTTTTATGTATATGAATTATAAAAGATAAAATATGCTACCTAGTGATTTTTGTCCATTCTACAATCTTGGAATAAAAACAAATGTATTTTATCTGTTATTAATAAATCTTTTAAGTTCACCTAATTTATTTTAAAAGTCACTTCTCCACTTCCAGTTTATCTTTTTTTAACCTATGAACATAATCATTTTTTTACCATAAATAAACTTAAGCAATCCTAGTCACAGATAATGACTTGTGTTGCAAGGATATGCAAGTTTAAGTTAATTTCCTTTCTTATTATAGTTTTAGATAATATATCTTTATAATTTAAAGTGCTGGGTTTATTGGACAGTAAATTTCAATAACATGATAGGAAAAAGGAAAAAATGTTGCTTTGATTCTACACAAAAGTTAGAAAAGTAGCCAGACATTGTGATGAACCCCTGTAATTCCAGGATTTTGGAGCCTGAGCAGGAAGATCACAAGTTCGAGGCCAGGCTAGGCTATGTAGTGAAGCTGTCTCAAAGCTACCCCTCTCACTGGTGGAAAAGTGTAAATTTGATTAAACCCAGAGCCTTGCAGGTGCTAAGCATATGCTCTACCGATGAGGTATGCCTCAAACCACCTGCTAGTGACTTTAGTAATTGTTTTTTTGTATAAGATAATATAATATATTGGGCTTATCAGGAAATACATACTAAATTACTAAAGTGGTGAAATTTTTTCTGCCCAGGAGCATGTTATTATTAACAGAGTTTAAACACAGTAGTCTGTAGTGCAGACCAAAATTACTTTTTTTGGTTTTGATTTGGGTTTTGAGACAGGTTATGGGCGTTATGGCTTGTGTGTCTGGATGTTCCCCTAAAGCCTCTGGTTATGGGGGGGCTTTTCAGAGGTGGCTGGTGCGATTACTAAATTAGTTCAGTTATTGGTTTGGCATAGTTCTGAGTGTGGATAATGGGAAGGCCCACAGTGGGCGTGAGAGCAACCACCCTTAAGGGCATACATATAGCTAAGATATAAAGGACAGGAAGCTAACCACTGCTGTCCCTTGCTGCTCTTGCTGCGTTCCGCCTGCCACTAACTATTGTTCTCTGCCGTACCACCCTGCCTTGGAGTTGGCTGATTATGGACTGAAACCTCTATAAACTGTGAGCCAAAAAAAACCTTTCCTCGTTTAACTTTGGGTGTCATATATTTTATCTCAGCAATGAGACAAGTAATGGAGACAATGGGTAACTTATATTTTAGGTTTAACTTTACTGCCTATATACGTGCATTTGATAATTCACATTTTTCTGGGCTTGTCAAATTAGATTTTGGTACAGATTATAAATTTATTGTGGAGGAAGCAGTATCAGGAGTCAAGGGGTGATACAATTGTGGTAGAAGCTATGAGTAATTGGGAGGAAGGAATGAGTCAGCTTCAGGGAAATAATTTTGGTACTCTGAATTTTTTTTATTTTAAAGCATTATGAAATAGTGCACTTTCATTTCTGTTAGGTTATAACAAATATTTCCTGGTAAGCATGATATGAATATTTATTATTTTATCTTTTAAAACTAAACAAGGTCTTTTTTCCTAAAAGTTAAACAACATTTCAGTTTATAAAAAGCAATACTTGTGTGGCAAATATTCTTGGAATATTTCTGTACATGAATGCCTCATTTGCAGTATTTTAGTAGTAAATATGTTCTCATATTAACATGAACTAAATGTTTAGCAAGGACATTAGGAATTAGTCTTAAAAGATCTGTCGGGCCGGGGAGTTAGCTCAGTGGTTCCGGCGCCTGTCTTGCAAGCGCAAGGGCCCGGGTTCAATTCCCCGGTAACCACATAACAATAGTGGGTGTGGAGACCCACACCCAGCAGCAACCAGTACCACATACCACAGTGCCGGGCGTGGTGGCTCACGCCTGTAATCCCAGAACTCGGGAGGCAGAGGCAGGAGGATTGCTGTGATGTGAGTTGGAGGCTGAGCTCAGGGCCAGCCTGAACCACAAAGCGAAACCCTTTCTAAAAAAAACTTAAAAAAAAAAAAAAAAAAAAAAAAAAAAGATCTGTCAATATTTTCTCTTATAAAAGTAAAACGATTAAAGAATGTCACTACTGAGTTCTGGGACCTGAGATTTAGCTCAGTTGTTCTGGCATCTGCCTGGCAAACGCAAGGTCCTGAGTTTGATCCCTAATACTGTACACCACAGTGTTGGGCGTGGTGGCTCATGCCTGTAATCCCAGCACTCAGGAGGCAGGGACAGGAGGATTGCTGTGAATTCGAGGCTAACCTGGGCTACATAGTGAGTTTTGGGCCAGCCTGAACTATAAAGCAAGACCCTGTCTAAAAAGCAATTCAAAAAACAAAAACTTTCAAGCATACTCAAAAGGAAAACAATAATATTTATTTTTTACTGAGATAGAGTAGACATGTTGTCCAGGCTGGCCTTCCAACTTGCAATCCTTCTGCCTGAGCCTCCTGAGTAGCTGGGATTACAGGTGTGCACCATCTGTGTCCACATATCCAGCTGAGAATAGTATAATTAATCTCCATATGCTTATTACTTATGTCTAAAATATTATTGGCATTTTTCCATATTTTTCTTACCTCTTTAAATTTTTCTGTTGGTGACCTAAAGGAAATTACAAATCATGTTATTTTACTTATACAATCTTGATTATTCTGTAAGATAGGTGACTATAATTTATTATATCTAGGTGACTATAATTTATTATATCTACAAAGTTAATAGTTCTTGATATCATCCCATACTTAAATTTCTTTCTTTCTTTTTTTTTTTTTTTTTTGTCTGAGACAGGGTCTCGCTTTGTAGTAGTTCAGGGTGGCCCTGAACTCAGCCTCCAACTCACATCACAGCAATCCTCCTGCCTCTGCCTCCCGAGTGCTGGGACGACAGGCATGAGCCACCATGCCCAGCACTGTGGTATGTGGTACTGGTTGCTGCTGGGCGTGAGTCTCCACACCCAGTATTGTATATGGTTAACTGGGGATCGAACCCGGGTCCTTGTGCTTGCAAGACAGGCGCCGGAACCACTGAGCCAAATCCCCGGCCCCATCATACTTAAATTTCTCTGGTGAACTGGGTCACATGTCTCATGAAATATTTACACCCTGTAATGCTCTCCTTTGAAGCAGCTATATTTCTTTTTCAGATTAGTGATGATGAACCAGGCTATGACCTAGATTTATTTTGTATTCCTAATCATTATGTCGAAGATTTGGAAAAGGTCTTTATTCCTCATGGACTAATTATGGACAGGTTAGTAGATCTCTGATTGAAGTTTTAAAAAAAATTTGTCTTGTATTAATTTCAAGTGCCAAAAAGTGTTCAGTGGTTAATGTGAAACTAGGCCAACTTGTTAGATGATAAATATGTTTTATCATAGTACATTCTATGTATGGAGACCATAAATAAGAGGAAGCTGGAGGCGTCTGAGACCAGCTGTAATCCTAGGACTTTGGAGACTGAAGCAGGAGGACCACAGGTTTGAGTCTTGGCTCAGCAGTAGTGAGACTGTCTCAAAATGGAAAAGAAAGAGGGCTGGGAATATAACATTAGTGACGAAGCATCCCTGGGTTCTGTCCCCAGTGCTGCAAAAAATAAAATGAAATGGGAGAAGGTGGCTCAGCCCTCTGTACACATTCCCTCCTAGACACCGGCTGCACACAAAGGCTGTATGCGCATGTGCATATATATGGTATTTTGACTCATGAGTGTAAACATACAATCAGAATACTGAAATTTATTGGAAATTTTTGTTTTTTGGGACAGTCTTGTTGTGTAGTCAGGCTAGCCTCAAATTTGAGCTTTTCTTGTCTCAGCCTCCAGAGTGCTAAAATTACAAGCATGTGCCACCATACCTGGTTGAGTTTTTTTTAAGTATCTCATATATTTCCTAGTATCTCTTAGCTCCTAATTGATTTAAGCAGCCCAGTATTGATGGTCCTTTAAGGTCTCTCCATTTTGCTGTCATAGACTGTACCAGGGGAACATCCTTTTACACAAGTGTTTGCAGGCCCTTGTTCAGCTTGACCCAAGTGGATAAATTCTAGGTCTAGGGAAGGTGTTTATTGATATTTTGGTACTATTGTCTGATCCTACAAAAGGTCCTGTTATTTAGTATTCCCAGGGGTATATAAAAATGCTTTATTCCTTAGTCTGTTCTAATGATTTTTTGTTTCTGAGTCAGGGTCTCCCTTTGTAGTTCAGGTTGGCCTCAGATTCATGGCAATCCTCCTGCCTCTGCCTCCTAAGTGCTGGGTTTACAGGTGTGAGCCACCATGCCCGGCATCCCCAGCTTAATGATGCAGATTATAGCATTTAATCAGAATTTGCCAGTCTAACAGCTGAAAATGTTATCTTGTTTTTATTTGCATCACTGATTTTATGGTAGATGGTATGGTGTGCTGATTCTGACAGGATCAAATTTTAACTTTGCCTCTTGAAAGGATATCATTTATGGGGACAGAGAATGTTTAATGGATGCTTAATGCTTAAGAGAGAACTTGTTATCAAATTTAAATGTGGAACTATCTTTTAATTGTGTGCCGTTATTTCTGTAGGACTGAAAGGCTTGCTCGCGATGTGATGAAGGAGATGGGAGGCCATCACATTGTAGCCCTCTGTGTTCTCAAGGGGGGCTATAAGTTCTTTGCTGACCTGCTGGATTATATTAAAGCACTGAATAGAAACTGTGATAAATCCATTCCTATGACTGTAGACTTTATCAGACTCAAGAGCTATTGTGTAAGTATAGTTGATGGGTGATTTTAAAAATATGGCTCTGACTTGGCCTGTATTTTGTTTCCAGCTCTGTAAGCTGGACTTACACATTCATTTCACTCAGTTACAGTGGGCTTTTCCTAACATACTCGTTAGAACTTTAAAGTGCATACTGTCTTTTTCAAAGTGTTTACCTAGCAGGTTCTATACTTATTTTACAGGTTTTCTGTTGTCATTTTGGTAAGGGTTTTGTATTGGTGTTTTCTGAAAAGTTTATTTTAATGTATTAATAAGCTTTTATTTTCTAAAATTTAATTATTTTTTTCATGAAAACTTCTTATAAGAGTTGTTCCTGGGCTGAGGATTTAGCTCAGTGATTCTGATGCCTGCCCTGCAAGCTCAAGGTCCTGATTTCAATGCCCAGTAGCCACATACCACAATGCCAGGCGTGGTGACTCACACCCACCAGCAATCAGTACCACATACCACAGTGCTGGTTGTGGTGGCTCACACCTGTAATCCCAGAACTCTGGAGGCAGAAGCAGGAGGATTGCTGTGAGTTGGAGGCTAACCTTGGCCAAATAGTGAATTCAGGGCCAGCCTGAACTACAAAAGTGAGACCCTGTCTCAAAAGACTAAAAATAAATAAAGAAATAAAAGCAGAAGCTACTTTTAACTGTAGGCCACTCTGCCTATGTCACACAGTCTGAAATACACTAAAATATTGACACTGTGATAACACAGAATCAGTGTAATCTTTTTGTGGATTTTATCATCCACAATATGTTTGTGTGACTATTTGCTTTTCTATTAGTTGTATTACTTTGTATTTCTTATAACTTGCTATTTTCCAAAATAGGCATTTCTTCTAGCTTCTTTGAAGATTAGAATAAAAATCCATTCTTTGCTCTTTCATCAGTGTTGTAGTACATATGCATAGAAACATTTTTTCATGTTTTAATTGAGAACACTTAGCAACATTTAACTTTGAATTTACATTCCCTCCATGAATCATCTACTTGAATGATCCAAGTCTTAGACCCCCCCCCGCCTTTAACATTAAGGATTAATCCAGGGCCTAATGCATGTTAGACAGAGGCTGCACCACAGAGCTACATCTTCAGTCTGCTTCTTCCCCTTTTACAGTATGATTTCTATTGTCACTTTTCCCAGAGGGCTGTTTTCTTCAGTCTTCCCTGAGTGAGCTCACTACTCAGGCTTCGCAGGACGTCCCGAGGTGTCACAGCTGGTCAGTTGGGACAGGAGTGAGGTGTCAGTCTCCCTGGGGCTCTTGAGAGCGGCTTGTCCTCCTTGCTATGAACGGCACAGCTCACCCTGTGATGCAGCTCCGCCTACAGCGTGGAGAATGCATAGGTGTTGAAGACACGTCCTAGATGTCTGTGGCCTCTGCTCTCTTTTAAATGACAAACTTCTTAAAGACCTTGTCCTTGAACACATGTGAGGCACAGTTTGTGCAGTGAATAGGCTGCTGGCATGACCATTGTTCTGTTTCCCTTTTTTTGTTATCTTGGAGGCAAGAACACAGGAAAGCTTTTTTATATTTTGGTCAATCCTGTGGATCATAGGGCAGCAGTTTAAGTATCATCATAGATGTTTTCTTTGTCCCATTAAATAAACTCTTTATGCTGACACATCATGACAATACTTCCTACTTACAAGCTCCTTTTAACTTTTCAAGGCCTTGCTTAAATTAAAGACTTAAGCAGAAGACTTGGGTTCTTACTCAACAGAAGTTACTGATTGATTCATTGGTTGATAGTTTGCTCTGAAAGTTAATTCTAGACACAGTAGCTGCTGGCATTGCAGCTGGATGGCTTAGAGTCCAGTGGGAACTTACAGCCCATGATATGATTTAACTGTGTGGTCTTGTTTAGCAACTCCTGTGCAAAGTAAATCTTGTTTCCTTATGACTCCTATCCAAGCAAATGTGCTGAATGTTCTTCCTTGTTTCTTTTTTTTAAACAGTACTAAGGATCCAACCCAGGGCCTTCGGTATGGTAGGTAAATGCTCTATCAATGAGGTACATCTCTGACCCATTTTGAAAATTTTGAGACAGAGGCTCATTAAGTTGCCCAGGCTGGCCTTGAACTTGGCAACTTTCCTGCCTCAACCTCCTGGTAGCTGGGATTACAGATGGTGCTGCCATCTTTGGCTCAGAATATTATTTTTTAGAAGCAAAAAAAAAAAATGAGAGAGAATTTAATATTTTTCATTTAAAATTTAATATGTATATAAAATATACCTATTTCACATTTTTTTAAAAAGTTAAATAAAAAATAATATTTTTTGAGACAAGGTCTCACTTTGTAGTTCAGACTAGTCCTGAACTCATTGTGTAGCCCAGGCCAGCCTCAAACTCACAGCAGTCCTCTTGCCTCTGCCTCTCAAGTGCTAGGATTACAGGTGTGACTGCCACACCTGGCATTATGATATGTGATACTAGGATTGAACTTGGTACCTTGCGCTTGCCAAGCAGATGCTGGAACTACTGAGCTAAATCCCAGGCCCCTATAAATATTTTATAGTTGTAAAAGCAATTTTGAGTGGTAGATACACTTTGACTTTTTTTTTTTTTCTTTTTAGGATTTTTTGAGACAGGGTCTCGCTTTGTGGTTCAGGCTGGCCCTGAGCTCAGCCACCAACTCACATCACAGCAGTCCTCCTGCCTCTGCCTCCCGAGTGCTGGGATGACAGGCGTGAGCCACCACGCCCGGCACTGTGGTATGTGGTACTGGTTGCTGCTGGGCGTGAGTCTCCACACCCAGTATGGTATGTGGTTGCCAGGGAATCGAACCAGGGCCCTTGCGCTTGCAAGACAGGCGCTGGAACCGCTGAGCTAACTCTCCGGCCCCACTTTGACATTTTAATTCCATTCTTCTAGTTTTTTTCTTTATTAGTTTTATATCTTAGAGGATTAATAAACCAAATTCCACAGCTGATAAAAAACATGAAATCTTAAACATTAAAAAGCATATTTTTATGTAATTTTTACATAGAAAAAATAACCTGTAATATTTTATGTGAGATTCTAGAGGTTTTTTGTTTGTTTGCTTGCTTCTTTGGTACCAGGGATCAAACTCTGGTCCTTGCCCTTGCAAGGCAGGCATGGTGCCACGGAGCTAGATCTCTGGCCTGTTACGTAAAATTGTGTATAGATTCACTACTAAGCAGAAAGACTAAGAGAAATATACTCTATTGATTTGAGAAAACATTTCTAACTTATTTAATAATTCAACTTGTCATGGAAATTATTCACATATACGCATTAGAAATCAGGCAGCCTAATTTATAAAACCATAGAGTGGGAATTTTAAATTGTGGCTTGACTAACATAGATGTCCGTGTGTTTTTACATTCTGATCTTGACTGGTTCGAAACAGTGAATCAAAGGCTGCCTAATCTATCTGTACTGGACTAATCCTGAATAAGTACTCTATGTATTAAGTATTTCCAGAATATAAAAGGAAGCATTATAATATCAACACACTTAATCTGTTTTTTTCTGTGAAATAAAATATGTATTTACTGCTTATAGAAACATGCAACTACAGGACATTATAAAGGAATTAAGTCTTCCTAGATTCTGCTGTGACGTTTTGTGGGATGGGTAACCTGAGAGCGAACTTGACCTTTGTACTTGTACAGTAGGTGCGCTACCACTGAGCTAAATCCTCGTCCCTGCTATCACTTTTTTTTTTTTTTTTAAACACAGGGTCTCACTTTGTAGTTCAGGCTGGCCCTGAAGTCATTTTGTAGCCCAGACTAGCTTCGACTTCAGCTATCCTCCTCCCTCTGCCTCCTGAGTGCTGGGATTTCAGGTGTGAGCCACCATGCCTGGCGCTGCAGTATGTGGTACTGATTGCTGTTGGGGGCGTGAGTCTCCATGTGTGGCATTCTTGTATGTGGTTACCGGGGATCAAACCTGGGACCTTGTGCTTGCAAGGCAAGTGCTGGAACCACTGAGCTAAATCTCCGGCTCCCTGCTATTACTTTTTATGTCTACTATTTTAAAGCCTTTTCTCTTTGTACATATATGCGCATATTGTAGTTTGCATGCTCTAAATCAGAATACCTAGGCAAGATATTATTCATTTAGTACCTAGGTGGAATATAGCCTAGAGATTCCAAACACTATATTTCATTAAATTAAAGATACTGCTAAGACTTATCACTAGTTTTTGTATTACTAAGAAAGAAAAGACTTCCAGTTACAGTTGTATGATATCAATTTTAATAATGTTGACTTCAGAGACATTAAAATCTGAATGTCCATCTTAAAATGTTGAAATATACTTCTGTATATCCTTATAAATATATTCAGTGATCTTTTCTGTCCTTAAGCCTCTATGATACTAAAAAATGACACGGTTGATAAGTATGTGAACATATTTCCTCTGCTGTGAGTTTTATTTCAATTTGTAAGTAATATTTTTACTAAAGGAGTTGAGTAAAAAGTAATGAAGCCTCAGGAAGAAAAGTAAGAAAATGAAGACCGAGGGGCCTCCTGTCTGATAGATACATGATCTACTAATGATCTGTACCCCTAGCCCCGTAACTAGATTTCTCATTGCTTCCTACAGGTGTTCACATTCCTGGGAATGGACAAGTGGGAATTAACACAGTTCTTTCCCATCAGCCTTGTTTTTTACCTAGACTTGGAAAGATAGATAGATATGAAAGGCTATGTATTTGTCTTGTAAGCACAAGGTTATGAGTTTGATCCCCACTCCTGCACGCGCACACACACACACACACACACACACACACACACACACACACACAGGTTATGCATTTGTCAGCCGAAAGAGCTTCTTTGGAAATTGTAGGTAGCTGACACCCTGAGTTAGGGATGATTTGGACTCTGGCTGGAAGGAGTACGGAGAGACCGTAGAGGAGTAGAGAGAGCAACTGTGGTGGGAGTCTCCCCTCATGCCCGTCCTGTCATCCCGTACTTCACCGTAGTGAAAGACAGGCACATAAGAGGCACCTCCGGGAAAGGGATATGGTGGGAGGCTTGGCTGCCCCAGGAGGAGGGAGTTCAGTGCCATTTCTGTGGCACCCAGGTAGGGGAGTTATTCATGAATTCCATTTCTTTGATTTGGGCACAACTGTATTCCAGCAAATCGACTGTACTGCCACTCTTAAATGAGTCTTATCTTTAAAAGTCCCTTTCCTTGATAAAAAAGCCCCTGAAGAAATACAAGCTAAAAACCTTGGGGCCAGGGAGAGTATGGAGATTTGCATGGTCGGAGAGAACTAGTGTCGTGTGTGCTTATAGTTCTCTTACCTGTATCATCACAGCCTTTGGATCACATGTGTTTTTCCATGATTCCACCCATTGATTGTTAGATATTTACTCTTGTCCTTTTGTCTCTCAGAAAGAGCATTCGAGGAGGGTTCCTTTCTCCCCATAGCCCCTCCAGCATTTGCTATTGGTTGATTTCTTAATAGCAGCCATTCTATGTGGAGTGAGATGAAATCTGTGTTGTTTTCATCTGCATCTCTTGAATGACCAATGATGTTGAGCATTTCTTCATGTTTCTTAGCTGCTTCTACTTCTTCATCTAAGAAATGTCTGTTCATTTTAGGTGCTCATTTTTGAATTGGGTGTTTAAATTTGGATAGTCTAATTTTTAAAAATTCTTTATGTATTCTAGATGGTAGCCCTTTGTCTGAGGAACAGCTGGTAAAGTTTTTTTTTTTTCCCCTCAAATTGTAGGTTATCTTTTTCTTCTATTAGTGTCTGTCTTGGTGTGCAGAAGCTTTTTAATAAGGTGAGATCCCAGGTGTTGATTCCTTCTGCTAGTTCCCATGCTGCTGAGGTTTTGTTTATAAAGTCTTTTTTCCTGTTGCCTGTGTCTCGAAGATTTCTCCCTGACCTGTTTTCTAGCAGATTTAGTGTTTCTTTTTAATATTTGGGTTGGTCTCTAATTCACTTTGATTTCAGTTTAGTGCATGAGAGAAGTAGGTCTAGTTTTAATCTTTGGCAGTTTTTCCAGCACCATTTGTTAAAGAGGCTATCTTTCCTCCAGGGAGAGTGTTTGGCTCCTTTGTCAAAGATGAGGTGGCTTAGTATGTCTGGAGTTGTTCCTGCGTCTTTACTAATAGATTCCATTGGTCCTTGGGTAGAGATGTAGACTGGTGCAACCACTGTGGAAATTTCTCGAAAAACTAGGAATAAAGCTCCCATTTGACCTTGCTATTTCCATGCTGGGTATATACACAAAAGAAGTAAAAGATTCATATCACAGTGACATATGTGCACCCATGTTTATAGCAGCTGAGTTTGTAACAGCTAAATCTTGCAAACAGCCTGAATGTTCATCAATGGGAGAATAGACAGAAAAGATAAGTTTTTAAAAAATAAAATAGAGTATTACTCAGCCATAAATAATGATAAATTGGAGACATTTATAGCTAAATGGGTGCACCTCAAGGCCAAACTCATAAGTGAAATAAATAGGATACAGATGTGTAAAATACCATATTGTTTCTCTAGCGTTGAGAAACTGAAGGTGTAAATGAGGTCCAAAATGTATTATAGCTGTTGTGAAATAAAAAGTATTCAAAGGGAAAGGGTAACTGGGTGGGTGAGGGGGAAGCAAAGAAGGGAAAGAAAAAATTTGATGGTAAAAAGTAAAAAACAAAAACAAAGCTTGTGTGTATAAAAGGATGGGAGATTAAAGGAAAGGCAAGGGAATGGAAAAAACATAAATCAGGATATATTATGTACAGGTGCAAGTTGCCAATCAGGAGTATGATCATAATATACATCTAAAATGTAGCAATAAACTCATTTTATTTAAAAAAAAATTAAACAAACAAAAAAAAGGAAGTTGGACTGCAATACCACATTCATACAGAAGATGGCACTATTTATCAAGGTTTATTATAGAAATCAGCATGATTTACTGTCGTCTAAGGCTTCAGGTCTTATACCTTTTTTTTTTGCCATTAATCAGTTCTGTATTGAATTGTTGAACTATTTAAACTATTTCTCTAAAATGAGGATAATATCTAAGGCATGTTGATACCATAAAGTAATATATTTAGTTTACAGCATGAAATAGTTGCTGGGGCGGGGGAGGTGTTTTGGTGTTGGGAATGGAATCCAGGGTGTCACACATGTGAAACAAATGCTGTACAATTACACCGCTGAGCTGCACCTGTGACCAACACGGACAGCTTAAATGTTGGATAGAAGTGGTTTCACAGGCAACACCATGTTCTAGTACTTCGTGTTTTTTATTAGCATTGATCCATGACAATGTATAATTAGATTAGTAGAGTCTTTTTAAGAGCTTTATAGTATTAATGTTACATAGATGAATTTCACTAATTTATATAGTTTCCTGTTAATAGACATGTTGGCTCTTTTCAGGGTATAGTTAGTGTCTTTTTGCATGCTTATCTGTTTTTATAGCCTTATAATCTCCGAGTAGTTTTGCTGGCAAAATGGCATGCACATTTACAGTTTTTTGTAGATATTACTGTCACCAACAAGAGTGCCTGATTCCCTCAACATAGCAACAAGCTTCATTTTAAAAGTCTGGATGAGTGAACAGTAGAATCATGTTTTAGCATTTGTTTCTCAGATTATTTTGTAAGTTAAGGACTTTGTTCTCTAAATTGTCTATTTATATTTGTTCTCCATTTTCTTATGGGTTCTTATTTGGGAGTCCAGCATGTGTTAGGAATATTTGTTACCATTCTTTGTAGTTTGGGTTCATATCATGCCTAGGTTTTTACCCTAAGAATGTGAAAAAAAATCTTCTATTTTCTTCAAGTCTGCTTATGGCTTTATTTTTTATATTTAGATTTTAATCCATCTGGAATTTATTTTGTGCATGCTGTGAGGTAGGGACTATACTTTATTTTTCCCAAATGGATAAGTAGTTGACCAAGCACCATTATTGAATAATTCATCTTTTCCTCACTGACTCAAAACATCATCTTTATCATATACTAAATCCTCATGTGTTTCTGCTCTGTTTCTGGGCTCTCCTTTGTGAGTTCCTCTGCCGACACCACCCCATTGTGATTGCTTTAACTTTATGGTGCGGTTTGCTCTCTGGTAGGGCAAGACTGAACTCTTTGGTTTACCTGCTTTTTTACCCCGTTTTCTGTCTTGAATCGAATACATCCAAATTATGGTGAGTAGTACCAACTACAGAAGATGTTGAGCATTCACCTTTGAAACTCCTACAAAGTTTTCTACATTCTGTAGGAATGGAAATGAGAGCCTAAGGCATTTGCCCTCAGGGACTATATATAGTTCAGTGTGGGTTTCCCAGGACCAGGTGTGTCCTGTTGAAGATGACCTGGTTCTGCGACAATCCCTCCCTTTTCTGGTTCTGGGAGTGAACCCAGGACTATGTACCTACTATGCAAACTTTCTGCCATTTAGCTGCCTCCCCAGCCCTGAGGCTAGACTTTTGGTGGGACATATATTTCGGCTTCGATGTGATATTGCATCGATATATTGCATATAGAGCCCCTAGAATTTTCTTGACTCAAAAGAATGGTACAGGGCCAGAACCAGATGTCTGTCATGCTAATAACTTGTCCTGTCGTTCAAAAGTAATTGTAACTGATGATAGGTGGCTTCTGTGATACTGTGCACCCAGAAATGGGTGTATCCTATTTTTAGGACTCTTAAAAGTATCAGATTGGTAATGATATATTAGAATTTTTAATTTTTACTAATCTCTACTTGGAAGTTACCTGGTCATTCATTTCTGGAAACATAATCCATATCATTTAGAATGTCATAATGCTGTGGACATTAGTTAGCTAACTTCTTAAACCTTGTAGTTCCCATCTGATACATTGAAGTATATGTGTACAACGGAGTACATATAGATACAGTGTTTCTTTTTTTTCTCTCAAACTAGAATGACCAGTCAACAGGGGACATAAAAGTAATAGGCGGAGATGACCTCTCAACTTTAACTGGAAAGGTATGTATCTTGAGGGGGAAGAACAGAACATTTTATGCCAAGAGTCAGTAACACTGATTTCAGTCAGTCACTAAGGCAGCTTACATGGCATCATTAAATAAAGGTTATTTAGCCCTTGAAGGCAGTGTAGATTAATTATCTGTCCCTGAGTTACAGAGCCCAAGACAGCTAAATCCATTAAACTTAAAAGGCTAGGGCTGGGGATTTAGCGCAGTGGTTCTGGAGCAGCCTGCCTTGCAAGCGCCAAGTCCCAGGTTCAAGTCCCAATAACCACATACAACAATGCCAGGTGTGGAGACTCACACCTACTAGCAATCAGTACCACTCATCACAGTGCCGGGTATGGTGGCTCATGCTTGTAATCCCAGCTCTTAGGAGGTGGAGGCAGGAAGATCTTTGAGTTCAAGTTTCGCCTAGGCTACATAGTGAGCTCAGGACCAGCCTGAACTACCAAATGAGAATCTGTCTCAAAAAAAAGAACGAAAAGAAAAGAAAAAAATTAAAAGGCTAGATGGCCTGGTCTGTAGTACTGTTCTGTGTATCCATCAGAATCTAATTTGGAATTCTTCAAAAAATACAAATTGGGGGAGATGGCTTTCTCTTTAGTTATACACAGAGTTTCTTAAAAGAAGTGGTAGCATTTAGTGCTTCAAGTGTGAGTTCTGGAACCTAACAGCTTTGCTTCTAAAGTCTGCTCAGTATCTCCTCATCCTTTAGTGTCACACAGGTTATTTAACCTCTGTGTCCCAGAAGTAAGCAGTGTAAGAGTGACTGTGGTTCCAGCGCCTGCCTTGCAAGTGCAAGGTCCCGGGTTCAGTCCCCAGTAACCACATATAGTAGTGCCAGGCATGGTGAGTCCCGCCCACCAGCAATCAGTACCACATACCACAAGCTCACACCTGTAATCCCAGCACTTGGGAAGCAGAGGCAGGAGGATTGCTGTGGTTTGAGGCTAGCCTGGGCTACATAGTGAGGTCAGGGCCAGCCTGAACTACAAAGCAAGACCCTGTCTCAAAAAACTAAAAAAGGGGCTGGGGATTTAGCTCATTGGTTCCAGTGCCTGCCTTGCAAATGCAAGGGCCGAGGTTCAGTCCCTGGTAACCACATACAACAGTGCCAGGCATGGTGACTCACGCCTGTAATGCCAGGGGAGGCAGAAGCAGGAGGATTGCTGTGAGGTCAGCATTTGTCTGGGCTACATAGTGAGCTTGGGGCCAGCCTGAACTACAAAGTGAGACCGAGTCTCAAAAGCAAAAAGCAACCTAAAAAAGAAATGACTGGCTGTTTTGTCAGAGTTAAGAGATTTAGGTGACATAATACATGTAGAGCTCTTTAAATAATTTGTGGTCAATACATGAAATAAATTTAAAACATACTATTTTAGGAGATCTCAGCTTTCTTAGTGCATGAAAATTCTCATAATTTTTTACTATGTTGTCCTTCCATTATTTGTCTCAAAATTTTTTAAATTTCCCTCTTGATTTCTTCTTTGAGCCTTTGGTTATGGTCATGTTGTTTAACTGAAAATAGTAGAGATTTAGATATTTGAACATTATCCTTTTGTGTGTTTGCATGGTGCTGAGGATCAAACCTAGGGCCACAGAATGCTAAATATTCACTGTACCACTGAGCTTCATCTCCAGCCCCTGGACATTACTCTTTTGAACTCTGAAGATTCTTTGAGATTCAGTGATAAATGATGGAATGTCGATTTTTTTGAAGCTGCCAGTTACTGTTTAGTTGCAGATCCTGTGCTTAAATACAAAGGCATTGATCTCACCAAAGTTTTGCAACAATCCTGTAAGAGAGATTATATCCCCTCTTTACAGATAAGGGAATTAAGGAATAGAGTTACTGTTTGAAACGCAGAATGGCATTATAAGACAGAAAAATTATCTCACAGTCCAAAATTATACAATCAGTAAGTGGGAAAGCTTGAATTTGAATGCAGACACGAAAGCCCTTTTTTTCCCTCTCTGGCTTTTAGATTTTTTTTTTTTTTTTCAGTATTAGGAGTGAACCTAGGGCCTTCACACTGAGCTATGTACCCAGCCCTTTAAAAAAATTTTGACACAGGGTCTTACTAAGTTGTCCTAGGGTTAGCTCAAATTCAGGTCTCTGCACCAGCCTCCCAGCGTCACTGGCATATACCACCACACCTGCCTTGGCTGCTCGATTTTAATGTTCACTGCTTACTTGACTAAGTATCTGTAAGATAAGTTTTAATATAAAAGCCTCGTGTCAGAGTCATGCCAAACTAATGTTGACCTCAGTGTTTGCTAAAAAACACTGGAGAAGAAATGAATCTCTCGATTCTTTCTCTCTTGTTCATTTTACCTTCCACCGCCCGACTGCTTTTCCTTCCCTTCAGCGTGTTTTGTCCTTATTTAGAAGCCATTCGAAGCCCTTCCTTACAGAATCAGTTTGCAGGGGTGGAAGAGGCTTACCTTTGAGGCCACCTGTGATTTAGTTTGACCTTGCCTTTTCCAGGCAATAGTTCTGTCCTGCTCTGTTGCTCTGCAGTCTCATAAACAAGTCTCTATTTCTAAAATACCTTGTTTGTGCTGGTCACAGTAAAGAAGATATATCGTGGAAAACCCAAAAAATATAAATTAGTGAATTTCTTTCTTGCTGGGAGATTATTGGGTTAATTAAAACTACTTCATTTTATCTTTTGGGGGAGGATTTGTCTTACATACATGCAGAAACATATGTATGTGAATATTTTCTCCTTTCTCCACTTAATACTTAACAATAGAGGGTCTAAATCCTGAATACACCTTCCTTCAAACTTACTGTCTTCTACTTGCCTCTATTTATGACTTTAGGAAAGTCAGGTGACTTCTGAGCCTTATTAAATAGGAATATAGCCACTTGACATAAATTTAACTCTCAATAAAAATAACAGTTCTCTCTTTTTTTCACCTAACACTAGGGACTAAACCCAGGCCCTACACAGGGAGCTATATAAAAAAGGTTTATTTTGAGGCAAGATCTCACTAAGTTGCTAAATTCCCCAGGCTTGGCTCTAGTTTGTGACTCCTCCTGCCACAGCTTCCCAGAGTGCTAGAATTATAGGCCTGTCACACCAGGCTGGACTTTCTCATTGATTGACGGGGTCTTGCTTTGTAGTTCAGGCTGGCTTTGAGCTCTGGGGAATCCTCCTGCTTCAGCCTCCTGAGTGCTGAGATTACAGGTGTGTGCCACCATGCCCGTCACTTTTTATTTTTAAACAGTGTTAGAATCATACTTCACTGGAGTATTATATTGGACAAATATGTAACCTCTGAGGACTTTAATTTATATTAACTGCCTTACAATAATGAAGTCTGTAGTCTATGACTTACTCAAGATTGTGTGGCTAATTAGTTAGAGCCAAGACTAGAAGTCAGTTTCTGTGGCCCCATTATGTAAATCATTACAGCAGTGAGCCACGGGTACTCACGTGGATATGGACAGAGAAAATTGGGAGAAAGAATCGCATAGTACATGGTAAAGCAATTATCAGTCCATTGATTGATTGCATTCATTTATGCAAGAGATTTATCTTGTGTCTTTCGAAGAAGAAGATGAGTTGTGAATGAGAAACGGTAATTCCTTAATCAGTTAGCAGTCCAATCATTTAATTATGGGATGACCAAAACTTGCATATTTTTGTAAATAATATAACAGGAAATATAAAAAGGTCAATTTTATAAATTTACTCAATAGTTTTTCTGTGTATGATATATCTGAAAACATTCAGTACACAACCCAGTGTTAAAATCTGGACACTAATGTCTAGTTGCTTTCCAAATTCTTTCTGCATTATTTTCTTTCTTTGAACAGCACACACTGTTGCGTTGGCCTTTCCTTTGTCCTATGGGTGGTGTAATTTCAGTAAATGTCTGCTCACTAAATGTCCTGGTGCAGGCACTGATGGTGGACGTCCTGGTTGGAGTTTCACCATCCTCTTATTTCTCAATTACTTGGCCTGTAAGACCTAATCTAAGTTGTAAATGACTTGTTTTGAATAAATAACAGACAAGGTCCATGTGTTGCTTGGTCCAGAAAGTAACATAATCATTTTATAATAATATTTCTTCTCAGTTTTTGATTACGTGAGAGCTTGTTAGATGTTGGTCAGCTCTTAGCACCACCCATTGAATTATTACCATCATTGAATTTTGGAGTTTTTCTAGTTTCGTTTCTTCTTTCAAGTTTAGTCACTTCTGGTTATGAATACTTGACAATAAGGAGGGTTTTTGTGTTTCCATTTCCTAACACAGACCTTTGTTTGCTGACATGCTAATATCTCTTCCTTTTTCAGTTTGGCACGTCCTTCTATTCAGTCTCAGTGTCCCCGATGTGTCCGTTTTGTGGTGTACATGAGTATCACTGTGTTTGGGAGATGTATACAAATTATATCTCGTGTATTTACAGTAAAAGCTTTTATATTTTATAGATTGTAGCCCAAAATTACAGGTAATTTTTCACAAATTAGTAAAATAAAATAAACAGAATTAATTATTAGATGTTGCTAGAAACAAACATCACAGGTAATTGCAAAGTTCTAAATACATAAGTGTGCAAATACAGTCAATATAAAACAGATGTATACCTGGTGCAAATAAGAATCAGCCGGTTGAAATGACATCTGCCAGGGCGACACTGGGGATAGTCAGTACTTAAACGTGCTGCCTGAATGATGCTCAGGCTAAGGTCCTAAGTGGTTAAACATTTCCTGCTATATTAATGTATTTGTTCACTTAATCCTTGTGGCTGCTCTGTAAAGGAAGTGTCACTCACAACTGTGCTAGACCTATCCGGGGACTAATTTCAGTTATCACAGCCTTTATCCAGTATCATACATCCAACATCTAACTACCCCCAGAAGCTTCACCTGGGGGCACGAGAAGCTTTGGGGGCTATTTAAGATAAACCGTAATGGAAGGTATAATTCCTTTTCTGTAGAGAAGGGTGTTAGAATTCAAAGTCATAATTTAGTTGGAAGAGCCACAGTTTGAACTAAGAAGCACTAACTCCACTGTCTGTATCCCCTGTACTATGCTAGGATTCATTTGAACAGTAACATGTCTTTTGCCATCGTATTAATGTATTTGCAACTTAATTAGAATTTACTGAAGTTTCATAAAAACTGAAATTAATTATTTGCTGTGCCTTTGGGTTGCTCCAATTTTTTATTTTCTCTTATCCCGTGCTTCACTTCAAATATGAAGTCATTTTTCTTACCTAGAATAGGTGGCCAGTAGGCTACAGTTGTCTCTGGAAACTGCTTCACCGAGGATGCATGTGAGTGAGAAAAGCAGTGGATTTGCCTTACTTTGTTTTGTGCTTAGACCTGTCCAGGCTTGTGAGAGACTTAGCTCCTGTGATAATCTGCTTTCAGACACGCAATGTTGAAGCTTTATTTGGTATAAGTTTACTTTTAATACCTGGAGCATGATGATCCAAACTTTTATTTGCATGTAAAATCAATTTTAAAAATTTGAGGGCCAGGGATTTAGCTCAGGGGCTCCAGCATCTGCCTGGAAAGTACAAGGTCCTGAGTTCAATCCCTGGCACCACAGACCACAGTGCTGGGTGTGGTGGCTCACACCTCAAATCCCAGCTATTGTAATGAATGAAGGGCCAGCCTGAACTACAAAGTGAGACCCTGTCTCAAAAACCAAAAAAATAAAACTAAAAATTTTGAGCAGTTATTCTTTGTGTACTTGTAAATTATATGTGAGTTATGGTAGTGATAAAGTCTGATGCTATATTTTTATGACAGTATGTAAGTTGAGAACTACGAGTAAGCGGTACAGTACAGATTTTCTTGTGGTAGTGATTTTAACTGACTCATTCCTTCTTTTAACTGGCTCATTCCTCTCCCTAATAAAACGGATAGAATCCATGTCCACTTTTTTGGGTAATTCATAGGTGCTATTTTCTCTACAAGAGTTTTCCAGATATAAAATTCTAAGATGTAGAAAGTGGGGTAAAGTTTTGTGGTGGTAGGAAATATTGGTATCATTTTTTGGTATATATGCTCCAAAAATATAGAAACATTTGTATTAGTTTTCACCTAATTGGCAAATGAGTTTTAAATTAGATTCTATGAGATAAATTAAATGTGTGACTTTGGAGTGATTATACAAATTGCAGTTCTTAGAATGTTAGTGTCAGGAGGCATATGAGAGATCAACTCATTTGAGTTTCTTGTTCTACATATGAGAAACTGAAGCTTCTGGCTTCACCCAAGACCTTGTGTTAAGTAGTGAAAACTTTTATAACACTGAACACATAGGTCAAGTTTTATGAAAATTTTAGTATTAAAGATTTCCACGTCTCAACAGATGGCCTACTTGTTTCAAGTGAGATTTGATTACAGCACAGTATTTTAAAAGAATATGAATTTCGGGCCGGGGAGTTAACTCAGCAGTTCCGGCGCCTGTCTTGCAAGCGCAAGGACCCAGGTTCAATCCCGGGTAACCACATACCATACTGGGCTTGGAGACTCACGCCCAGCAGCAACCAGTACCACATACCACAGTGCCGGGCGTGGTGGCTCACGCCTGTCATCCCAGCACTCGGGAGGCAGAGGCAGGAGGATTGCTGTGATGTGAGTTTGAGGCTGAGCTCAGGGCCAGCCTGAACCACAAAGTGAGACCCTGTCTCAAAAAAACCTAAAAAAAAAAAAAGAATATGAATTTCATTGGGTTTTGTTATGATGGAAGTTTCACTCGTAATGGGAAATACTGTCTGATTTACCGTGCTAATTTTCATTCCTCTTTTTCTTCTAGAATGTGTTGATTGTTGAGGTAAGTTCTGCATTTACTTCTAAAATAATGTTTTTAGTTTTCTCATTTTGTGTGTGTCATTAATAAATATTAGCCAGAGAAAGAAGTTCTTCATCAGTTTTAATGATAGGCTTGTGTGTACTATAGGCTACATAGTGGTTCATTTTTACTGATAATGCAAGAATTTTGGTATATTTCCTCCATCTTTTCGGCTCAAAATCTTCTTTTCTATACATGATATGTATAATTTTATGTCTTGCTTAAATTTTGTCTTATGTCACATGTGGTACATTTAAAAGTACACAATTTATGTATCATTTTCCATTTGCTATTATGTCCTAAAATGTTTCACGTGTAATGGTAACCAACTTTCAAGTGCTCACTTTGCTGTGCACACAATTTATGTATCATTTTCCATTTGCTATTATGTCCTAAAATGTTTCACATGTAATGGTAACCAACTTTCAAGTGCTCACTTTGCCGTGCACGATTCTAGTGCTAATGAGACCAGCACAGAGGGGTAGAGCAGCCCCACTGTTCTCAAGGACTGTCTCCGTATTCCCTTCCTCTCGTTGCTGAGTAGTATCACGCGGCTGTAGTGCACTCTATCCATTCACCAGTTGATGGGCATTTATGTTGTTTTCACCGCTTGCTCCTTATTTCTTATACTTTAAATGTTCTTCCATGAGCCGACTGACTACGGGCAGTTGAATCCAGGGCCTTCTCACTGAGCTGCAGGTTACCCAGGCTGCGCTTGAGCAAGAGCTTCTTTCCTCAGCCTTCCAGACCCCATAGGGCTTGATCGCAGGTGTGCGCTGCTGGGGCTGGCATAAAAGTTTGTTTTTCTCTTTGTTCTGATGTCATGTTTGAATCTTTAACAACCAGCTCCAGGCTTTTCTCCGCAAAGCCTTCTTCTCTACCACTTCTCTCTTCATTTTCCTTGGATCCTTTTTGTTAAAATATTGACAATGAAATATTTTGAACACGTGAAAGGGTGTAAAATGTTAACATTTTTCTATATTTGCTTCAAATATAATTTTTAAAAGAAATTAGACATAATAGAGCTACAATTCCGTTCCTTCACTTCCCCTTTATTCCTGGAGCTGTGACAGCTATCTGTAAAGTGATACCTAGCATCCCCGCGCATGATTGTCACACTTCCTAAGTTCAGCTCAGCTGGACCCTCTGCTCAGGATCTTACCGGGCTGAACTAAGGTGGCGCTTACCTACCCCTGCTCTGCCACGCTCCTTGTACTTGCAGGCCAGAGAGACCATGTTCTCCTGCTGCTAGCCAGGGGGTGCCCTGAGCTGCTAAAGGCCACTCTCATGTCCAACACATGGCCTCATCACATGACATTTGACTTCTTCAAAGCTAGCAGGAAAATCTTCACCTGACCAGTTATTTTATGTAACATAACGTAATCACTGAAGCGATTATCCCATCATTTGCACAGGTCCTAGTCTTAGTTGGAAGGTTACAGATTCCTTGGTTGTGTACATGGGGGGGACATCAAAATTCGGGCTGCACAGCCCAGAAATCCACATTCTTTACAGTTCTCAATTCCTGATGTTTCTCATGCTTCACACTGCTTTGTGCCATTCTTACAGAGTGCATTCAGGAAAAACGCATTAAAGTTATGGTTTAAAGGTCAGTTTTGAACAATATTCTATTTTTGACTAGGTATTTAAGGTTCACTTTAATGGAAAATCATTTTATATAGTAAAAGATTAGTAATTGGGATACTTTTGAAGAAAGTGCAAAGCAGTGTTTCTCAAAGAGTGACTTATTAAATACCTATGTCTGAGAACTGTGAAGAATCTCGGTTTTAAATTTATAAAGTACCTTTAATGTAGAAGGACAGCATTATAACTTTTTACTGAAACACACACATATATAAAATACTGGCATGGGCATTTTTAATTTGACTTCTTCATGCCTACAAAATCCATCCTGGGAACTGGCATTGCCATTGCTTGCTGAGGTCCAGATAATTTACAGATTCTAAAATACTTCCGTGAGGCCAGGTATCGTGACATATGTCTATAATTGAGTACTCTGGAGGCTGAGGCAGGAGGATTGCTGCAAGTTCAAGGCCAGGCTGAACTACATAGTGAAACTTGGTCTCAAATAAAATACCTCAGTGTATGAGTTTTGGTGAAAATTACTACATTGAAAAAAAATGACATTATACCATAGAGAAATACCAGAATATCGAGGCTTCAGTACTTTGTATTTGAATAATGATTCTGAATTTAAAACTATACTGTTTTATTTGCCATTTAAATGCTCTATTTTTTTTAAAGGACATAATTGACACTGGCAAAACAATGCAGACACTGCTTTCCTTGGTCAAGCAGTATAATCCAAAGATGGTCAAGGTTGCAAGGTATGTATGATATTTTGAAATGGACTATTTTTTAATTTAGAAGATTAAGTGATTAATTCTTTGTAAGGATAAATGTTCTTAGCTATTATTTTGTCTTCAAAAATAATATCTGAAATAAGATTCAGAAAATGTCCTCAGGAAATAATTTTATTGTGTGTGAATAAACTCATTCATTACGGTCACCTCCTTGCCTAATATAATTGCTCCATAGAATAAATAGGGGAGTGGATCGAGGACCCTTGGATACCAAAACCTATAGATTCTCAGGTCCTTTATATTAAATGGCACAGTATTTGCACAGAACCTTTATACTTCATATCACCTCTAGATTACTAACAATGCCTAATGCAATATAAATACTGTATGTAAATTGCTATTATGTTGTATTATTTAGGGGGTAATGACAAGAGGAAAGTCACTTCATGGTCATTCAGTACATGTCTGCAGAGACATAATTTTTTCCTGAATATTTGCAGGCCACTCTTAGCTGAGCTGTAGATGTGGTACCCGTGGGTGCAGAAAGCCAGCTTTGTCATTCACATTTGGTTTTGGAGCATGCTAGTTATAGCCCCTTGTCCCAAGTAGTGTGGTAGAAGACTAGGGGCTTCTTGCAAGATTAAGACCTTCCAAAGGGGATAAGGAAGTGGAACAGGAGGGGCGGGCCCTAAAGATCTGAAGGTGTTGGAGTTGAGTGACATATACTGCGTTTTGTTTTGTGCCCACATTTAAATTTCTACAGTCTCCATTTCCTTTTTTGAAGCCAGACTTACCTCTTGGCTATATGTATGCTGTTTGGCTTTTGCTTTCTCAGTTCTCCTGAGCCTATGCCTAATTAGAGTTCTATGCAACAATTGTAGGGTAGCGTTGTTACCACTGCTTTACAGGTAAGGGTGTGGCAGTGTAGGGTCCAGCCCAGTGAGCCAGTGACACCACACGTAAACTACAGAGGTGAGGTTTGAGTCCAGGAGCCTGGCTCAGTGAATGCTTTCGTTACCTTACTTCTTTGTTAGAGGTAACATCCTTGGCTTTGGTTAGTTGGTTGTTGTTGGGTTGTTTTTGTTTTTTACTTTTACAACTTGTTTCATTTTTTATGTCTGTCTTTTACCAATATGTGATGTGTGTATAGGGGTCAGGCAGTGATCTTTCATCTTTTGTCTTCGAATGATTAAGTGGTTTTTACAATCCATTCTGCAGGATCATGGTATCTGTTGAGCATTTTTGAAGTCAGAATCAGCCCACTAATGAGTCATATATCCCAGCAGTGTGTCCTTCAAGCTTGTGTCATAGCTGGTGCAGGCGCATGTCAGTGAGGTTTTGTGTTGCTAGAGACATGATATACTCAGAGAATACATGCAGGTCATTGCTTGGTAATGTACTTGGCCTCTGTTGGTGTTTTTGACCTTTATCCCTAATCTCCACAATCAAATTTTAATATCACAGATATTATGTATCTGTTTGTCTTACATGTGTATTTGTGTTTTAAGTATGAAAGCAATAAGTATAAAGCTTATTTTTATTCACGATTGACAATGACTACCTCTTTTCTAATTTTGTTAACAGAATTAAGTATTAACACACAGTAATGTACAAAGTAATGGGTTTCATTGTGCCATTTCTATACATGCCTCTTTGTGCATTGGTCATGTCTACTCTCCCTTTTATCCCCTCTCATATTTCCCTTTCTCAAAATATTTAACTTTAAAAATTAAAAAAGCTGCTCAGAATTATAAAATTAAATTGTATAGGATTCAACATCTTTTGAAACCACTGCTAAAGTACCTTAAAGTTTAGAGCAATTTGTGCTTCAAACAGCAATTTATGAAGCTTTTGCCCCATAATTTGCCAATGTGGTAGTATTTCGTTGCTTATGTGATTTATGTTAGTCCTAATGAATTCCTCTTGCTTCCTAAGGCTGTGTTTCATCATGTATAAAAGTGAGTCTTAAGAATCTGATTTTTTTTTTAACATAGAGTCCCACCATGCAGTTTAGGCTGGCTTGGAATTCATAGCAATCCTGCTGCCTCAGCCTCCCAAATGCTAGGATTATAGGCGTGCACCACCAATACCACAAAAATTGAATTGTTAATAAATCTCTCAGATACTTCTTATTAACACTGAAGTTTTAAGTTCTCCTTCAAGGAGTCCTTAAGTCTCAGCCTTCATGCATATTTTTACTTTGTCTTTTTAGACCGAGTGCTTCCTCAGCCCAGCCTATTGGTAACTTTCAGTGTAGACTCTTAAAGCAATAATTACATTCAGCTCCAGATTTTACACTGACTTTAGAGCATCCCAATACTGAAGCTTCCTCAATAAAACTTGTTTTTCATTTAAAAGAATTTAAATCCGTTAACTGAGAGGAATGTAAGATGGCATGGTCACTATAGGAAGTAGTGGCAGTTTCTTTAGAAACTTATGAAATTTTCCTAAGGCCCCAAATATTATACCGTTGAACATTTGCCCCAGAGAAATGAAGACTCATGTTCACACAAGAACCTGTATGTGGATATTCATGGCAGTTCCACTTGTGATCGCCCCAAACTGAAAGCAACCAAGCTGTCCTTTGGTGGGTCAGTGGTGAAGTGAAACTCTGGTCCACCTATATCGTCATACACAACAGTAAAAAGGAACCAGCTGCTGACAGCCGCAGCAAGCTAGATGTGCCTCAAGGGACTGTGCCAATAGCAGACAATATCCAGAGGTTGGGTACTATATGATTCCACTTACGCAGCCTTCTTAAAATGACACAGTTACAGAAATTGAGGGCAGGTTAGTGGTTACCAGGGATTAGGGGTTATAAGAGAGTGCCTGGTATGATACAAAGTATATCGATTGTGGTAGGAGTTACATACATACACACACACATGTGATAAAATTTCCTAACAGAGGGCCGGGGATTTAGCTCAGTGGTTCCGGCGCCTGCCTTGCAAGTGCAAGGACCTAGGTTCAATCCCTGGTAACCACATACATCAATGCTGGGCGTGGAGACTCATTCCTGCCAGCAATCAGAACCACATACCACAGTGCCAGATGTGGTGGCTCATGCCTGTAATCCTAGTACTCAGGAAGCAGAGGCAGGAGGATTGCTGTGAGTTCGAGGCTGAGCTCAGGACCAGCCTGGATTAGAAAAATGAGACCCTGTCTTTAAAAAAAAAAATTCTAACAGATAAGCAGATAGGTGTGTGTAAACGTGGTGAAATCTGGAGGAGGTCAGTTAGTTTACCAATGTCCGTGTCCTCATCATGACAGTCTCTTACAGTTAAGCAAGGTGTTACCTTTGGAAGAAACTGAAGGACACTAGGGACCTCCTGTGTGTGCGTGTGCATGTGTGTGTGTATTTCCAATTTGCTGTGAAAATAAAAATTTTGAAAAGCGGTTGACATTTAACTTAGTTTTGCTTCTGTCACAATTTTTATTTATTTTTTAAATTAAAAAGCTTCTGCATAGTAAATAACCTACAGAGTAAAGAAACAACCTACAGAATGGGAAAACAAAGTTTTATCAGCTACTGTTCAGAGGACTAAAATCTGGAATACATAAAGAACTCAAAAAAAACCTCAGACCTCCCAATACAAAGACCTAATCTGCCGTGCATAGTGGTGTGCACCTGTAGACCCAGCACCTGGGAGGCAGAGACAGGAGGACTGTTGTGAGTTCTAGGCCAGTCTGGGTTCTCCAGTACATTTAAGGTCAGCCAGAAGTACACAGTGAGACCCTGTCTCAATAAAAAAAATTTTTTTAAAAGACTCAATCAAAATAAATAGCTAATGAACACAACTTCTCTGTCTTTTTAATGAGACAATGCCTCACTTTGTAATGCAGGCTTCAGTGTTGATCCTCCAGCCCCGGCCTTACCAATTCTCGGATTATAGCTATGCACCACCATGCCGAGCCTATGGTTCCATCTTAAGTCAAGAATGTCTGTCATCAAGACATTTTAAAAGGGCTGGAGGATTTAGCTCAGTGCTTCTGGTGCATGCCTTGCAAGCACAAGGCCCTAAGTTCATTCTCCAATACTATCAAAAAGAGAAAGAAAGAAAGAAAGAAAGAAAAATGGTGGGAGAGGTACAGTGAAAAGGGACCTTACACATTGTTTGTGGGCCTATAGTAGGAACTCTGTGGAAGAAATTTCATTCAGCCCAGCCATTCCATTCATTTAACTTTATATTAGCCAAGTAATTTCTACTGTAATTTATTTAAATTATACCAAACCACATATGCAAATTAACCATTTCTGTAAATATCCCATGATGATAGCAATGTAAACAATAGTTATGTGTCCAATAAGAGCCAAACTATTGAAAATTTAATTACTGAAACATTTAGCTGCTGGTGTAGATCAGTGATAGTGTGTGCTGAGGAAGAACAAGACCCTGGGATCCATCCCTGGATTCCCCCTCCTGAAAAAAGTTGCTTCTTTTAGGGCACTATTTTTGGCCTGAACATCTTCTTTGTAAACCATATATTTTTGTTTTTTTGAGACAGGGTCTCACTTTTGTGGTTCAGGCTGGCCCTGAGCTCAGCCTGCAACTCACATCACAATCCTCCTGCCTCTGCCTCCCGAGTGCTGGGATTACAGGCGTGAGCCACCACGCCCGGCACTGTGGTATGTGGTACTGGTTGCTGGTGGGTGTGAGTCTCCATGCCCAGTATTGTTATGTGGTTACCGGGAATCAAACCCGGGTCCTTGCGCTTGCGAGACAGGCGCCGGAACCACTGAGCTAACTCCCCGGCCCCATGTAAGCCATATATTAAAGTCGTGATAAAACGTGATGCTCACCTCGCCCACATTCTTTACAGCTTTGGGGTTGTATTTCCAGGGGTCTGGGCTGAACACCCTTTATCTTTTCATGTGTGTTCATTGACACATCCTGTGCTTTTGTCCTCCCAGTTAGCCTCCCTAAGACTCCAGAGCTAGTGAGGGTACAGCTCTCATAACTGGCTATGTGTCAGGTTCCCTGAGAAGTTCGGGGTTTGTCCCTCCTGTGAGCTTGCTGCTGCCCCCTCCCAGTAATCGAGTGATGCAGCTCCATTTCCTTCCTTCTGGCTGTTACACAGACCCCAGCATGCTAAGTGCAGGTGGAACACTAGTTAGGAACATGGATGTGCTCTTTAGTAGTGCCCTGTAGTCTTTCCATATGTCACATGTCATACTTTGTAATTAACAGCTTGCTGGTGAAAAGGACCCCTCGAAGTGTTGGATACAGGCCAGACTGTAAGTGGATTACCTTTTGTCAATCATTTAACCATCTTTTATCTAACAAAATTGTATGTGAAATGGCTTAAAGTTACTCTAGAGAATGTTTTTAGAGAAGGCACATTTGTAAGTATTAGATTTGAAAGTAATATTTTCTGTATCTAAATGATGAATTATCATTCTTTTCAGTTGTTGGATTTGAAATTCCAGACAAGTTTGTTGTTGGCTATGCCCTTGACTATAATGAATACTTCCGGGATTTGAATGTAAGTAATGCTTCTTTTGCTCTCTCTCATTTTTCAAAACCCATATATAAATTGAGGAAAGGGAAAAATTGTTTTTTTCCTTCTAGAACCTCATAATTTGAACAGACTGATCATTCCCATCCATCACATAAAGCTGTAGTCAAGTACAGATGTCCTTAGAGCTGGAACTTGGTTGGGGGGGCGGACATTTGCTTGTTGAAATAGCCGAACAGCTTTAATATATAATAACTATATCCTATTATTATTTCACATGATAAATGTGGTCCTAAGGAAAAAAATAAATGATCAAATTTCAGTCTTTTAATTCAGTCTCTTTCAAATACCCACCTCCTCCTCTGGAGGCAAGAGTCCCTTGAGGGTGCTTATGAGCATGGTTGAGGGAGATTTAGAAAGACTCCTCTAGCAGCATTAGCTAAAGCAGGGTTTTTACTTTGTCTTTCTTTCCCACTTAGCCTGCCCCTATTTTGACATACCTAAAAGTCTCTACTTTGTTTTTCAAAGTTACATATGGAGACATAACATCAAACTAATGAAACAGACAACTGCTTTTTTCCTGAGACACTAGCTTAAGTCACTACCTTTGCTTATTTAGTAAGAGCACTAGCAGCATACTGTTCTTGTAAGATATGCAAAATTCTGTTTTTACCTTTCATTTCCCAATACTCTGTTCTAATATGAATTTCTGGATTTGTATTTTCCAGCATGTTTGTGTCATTAGTGAAACTGGAAAAGCTAAATACAAAGCCTAAGATGAGAGTGCAAGTTGAATGAAGAAGCACTGGGAGTCCCAGGATATCTCCGGCACAATTATCAGACATCCTAGTTTTGTGACCATCCAGTTAGCAAAGCTTTCTGCATGAACCTTCTAAGAATTTTATCTATTTTGTATCTTAGAAATGTCAGTTGCTGCATTCCTAAACTTTTTATTTGCACTCTGAATCTATAGACTGTCAGTTCCCTTTGGGTGGGTTGCTTAACTTCTAAATGAAAAAAAAAAATCATAAATAATACCACTATGGAAATAAGAATACTGAAATTGTATCTGTAAGAAATGTTTAAAGAGAAAAGTATTAGTTTTTTAATTGGTATTTTAATTTTTGTATATTCAGAAAAGAACAGACATGAGTAAATATTGTTCGTTATATCACCATGTGTTTAGAAAAGTAATCAATTTTTCCATTGATAGTGGTGATGGCATCTAAGAGGTTTTTGTTCAGTTCAAAATAAATCTGTTTTAGTAGTGGTGACTCTTTTTCCACTAGTTCAAGATTATTTCTCATATTTGTCAATGGTTTCTTTTAAATGCAGATAAATAAATTTTAAAAATACTACTTTTTGAATTCTTCAATGTGAAAGTCCTTATAATAAGGATCTAACTTTTGGGCCGGGGAGTTAGCTTAGTGGTTCCGGTGCCTGTCTTGCAAGCGCAAGGGCCCTGGTTCAATTCCCCCGTAACCACATACTATACTGGGTGTGGAGACTCAGGCCCAGCAGCAACCAGTACCACATACCACAGTGCCGGGCGTGGTGGCTCACGCCTGTCATCCCAGCACTCGGGAGGCAGAGGCAGGAGGATTGCTGTGATGTGAGTTGGAGGCTGAGCTCAGGGCCAGCCTGAACCACAAAGCGAGACCCTGTCTCAAAAAATCCTAAAAAAAAAAAAATAATAATAATAAGTACCTAACTTTGAAAGAAGCTACATATCTATTATTTCTCCGCAAATTAACTTGGAGTTTTCTATGGGTTATCTTTTCCTTGTTTTAGTTGTTAGTAGCTAAATAGTAGTGTTTGCCACACACAATAAATACTGACTGGGTGCAGTGGGATTCTGGAGCTAGCAGAGCTCCTGCCTGCTTCCCAGATGCTAAGATTCAGGTACATGGTCCATTTTACCACGTTTACTGTGCTAAAAGAACCTGACTTTCGGGCCGGGGAGTTAGCTCAGTGGTTCCGGCGCCTGTCTTGCAAGCGCAAGGGCCCGGATTTGATTCCCCAGTAACCACATAACAATACTAGGTGTGGAGACCCACAACCAGTACCACATACCACAGTGCCGGGCGTGGTGGCTCACGCCTGTCATCCCAGCACTCGGGAGGCAGAGGCAGGAGGATTGCTGTGATGTGAGTTGGAGGCTGAGCTCAGGGCCAGCCTGAACCGCAAAAGCGAGACCCTGTCTCAAAAAACCTAAAAAAAAAAAAAGAACCTGACTTTCTCTTGGAGATCTGTTGGGTTCAGACTGTAATCTCAGCTATATCTCGGCGGATTGTTTACAGACATGTCCTGTTACCTTCTTTGTATAGATGATGCTTCAGTGGCCAAAGAACGACAGCCCTTTTTGTCTTCTGGCAGCGGTAGAAAATTTTAAATCAAAACTCTTAACTGCTTCTGTGTTCCAGGTAAAGTATGAAGTGACAGCCTTGTGAGCTATCGAGCTATATTTCTTTCTTTCTAGGTTTGCTGAAATTCCCAGCAGCAAAGCAGCAAAGTAGGGAGTTTTCAGTGATGCTAAAAGATAACTTGCTGTAATCTTTGAACTTTCTGCTTTACGAAACATTTCACTTCTGTTGTCTCATTGGATCTTTGTGACCCAGCTAGGTTGAGGTTGATGTTCGCCACATGAGGGCGATATCTGCCCTTGCTCCTGAGTCCCCTCTTCCCTCCAAAAGGGAAGCTGAGATGCACTTGGTCACTGTTAGTACTGTACCCCATCCCACCCCACTGCTGACTGTCCTCTCCGCTTCTCCATTGTGCGATCACCTTCTGTTGGGCTGAGCCACGTGAAGTTACTACAAAAAAACCCCACCACTGACAGTTTGTAGTGGTGTAACCTAGTAACCCTCTGTGTGTCATTTATGTTGTATTTATTGCTCACCTTTTGTCTATACCCACCTACCTCCATACCTGGTAGAATGTAAGTTCCGCAAAGCTGGGCACAGTGGCTGGCACACGCTTGTGATCCCAGCTGCTCAGGAGGCTGAGAAACGACAGTTGCAAGTTTGAGGCCAGACTGGGCTACCTAGGCAGACTGCCTTAAAATTCAAAGGTGAGGGCCGGGGAGTTAGCTCAGTGGTTCCGGCGCCTGTCTTGCAAGCGCAAGGGCCCGGGTTCGATTCCCCGGAAACCACATACCATACTGGGCGTGGAGACTCAGGCCCAGCAGCAACCAGTACCACATACCACAGTGCCGGGCGTGGTGGCTCACGCCTGTAATCCCAGCACTCGGGAGGCAGAGGCAGGAGGATTGCTGTGATGTGAGTTTGAGGCTGAGCTCAGGGCCAGCCTGAACCACAAAGCGAAACCCTGTCTCAAAAAACCTAAAAAAAATAAACAAATAAATAAATAAAAATTCAAAGGTGACTGAGCATGTAGTTCAGGCTTTGTTGGCTTCATTTCCTAGTGCTGGTGAAGAGAGAGAAAGATCAGGAGGAAGGGGAGAAGAAGAAGAAAGGGTTGTCGAGGAGAGAGGAAAGGAAAGGAAAAGAATGTGAGCTCCATAGAAGAAGAAAATGCTGTCTGATCTGTGGTGTATATTCCATGCCTAGAGAACTGGAGCTTGTAGAGTTGTTGTTCAATACAAAGTTACTAAATATGTGGCAGCATGTTACTTAGTTTTGGAGCCAGGTCGGTGGAGGTGATGCTGTCTACGTCACAGGCTCCTGGGGAGGATTAGTGAGCCGTGACAATGCAGGGAACCAGACGGTGACCCAGGACTTGGACCATGCACAATCCTCATTAGTTGCTGCCATAAAATAAATACTCCAAAAAGTTAGGTACATGGCTTATAAATGGCAGAGCCAAGATTTACACCAAGATCTTACTGCAGTGTCAGGAAGGAGCAGAACTCTTTTCTGACACAAACTTTTATGTGTGTCTGTTACTGCAATTGAACCCACAGCCTTGGTACTGGGCTACCTCCCCGGCCCTTTTTGAAAAATTTTGAGGCAGGATCTTGCTAAGTCACTAAGTTGTTCAACCTGAGCTTGAATTATAATCCTCCTGCCTCAGTTTCCCAGAGTACTGGGATTACAAGCACACAGCCCCATGTGTGGCTTGAAACTCCTAGTCCACAGTAAAGTATAATGCTCTAATTGGCTGTCTAACAGCCGAATCAGAAATCAGTTGACAGCCAGTAAGAAAAGGCCTCTGCCGGGCCGGGGAGTTAGCTCGGTGGTTCTGGCACCTGTTTTACAGGCGCAAGGACCCGGGTTCGATCCTGGTAACCACATACCATACTGGGTGTGGAGACTCACGCCCAGCAGCAACCGGTACCACAAACCACAATGCCGGGCGTGCTGGCTCATGCCTGTCATCCCAGCACTCGGGAGGCAGAGGCAGGAGGATTGCTGTGATGTGAGTTGGAGGCTGAGCTCAGGACCAGCCTGAACCACAAAAGTGAGACCCTGTCTCAAAAAACCTAAAAAAAAAAAAAAAAGAGGAGAAAAGGCCTCTGCCAAACTCATGAATTCTACACATGAACTGGAGCTGAAACTTTGTTTAACAGACTACTCCTGGGACCTTCACTTAACCTGAATTGGGGGAATAAGATTCCCCCAGCTGGCCTTGAACTCAAGATCTTCTTCCCTCAGCCTCACAAGTGTTGGGATCACAGTCCTGTGCCACCACATCCAGCCATAATTTTATTTCTTTAGCCAACTTTCAACAGATCAGATGTAGTTGGTTTATAAAATAGGGGATGGGAGATGATGATGATAAGAGCAACAGTCATTTTACAGGTATGTAACAGGCAAGGTGGAGAAAAAGGAGAATTAGGAAAATAGCTATAACTTCTTGGGCCACTTCATCCAGGAGCAAATGTTCATAGATGTGACTCTTAGTAATCTTCATGACAGGGCTTCACTTTTATTACAGCCCTGCAGGATGCTTCTCAAGGTAGGAGGGTGGTATTTCCATTTCATCGTAGTCCAGTTCAGGACTGTCATCATCCAAGAAATTCTTGGTATCTAGTTGCCTGGACACCTCAGGAGTGTCGAACCCCTTGTGCATTCCTGGACAGCGGCTTAGAATCGTGTCTTGTATTGCTAGGTCCCCATCTGAATTCTGTAACAGACTGCTCTTCTGCCCTTGGGTTGGAAAATTCAACAGTTGTTTTTCTTTGCATTTGAGATTCTAGAAAGATGGCATCTTGTGTCCCAGGTACTGGAGAAGATAGGCAGTGTTCCAGAAAGTTCATTCTAGTTGGAAAAAGGAATGATAGACAAGATCATCTCAAATAGTGATGGGATATGAAGACACTAAAACACTGTGCAGGGGCCTTGGCATAGCACCCCTTTCCGTGGGCAGGGCCGGGGGGGTTGGAGAAGGTCTAACAGGAATGGAGCAGAAGCCAGCTGCAGACAGGCAAAGCTGGGCAGGGAGTTCCATGCAGTAGGAAGAACAGGTAAAAGGAAGTGGGATTGTGACAAGCCATCTGAGGTGGCTGAGCAGAGTAGTGGTGGCACTTGCCTGTGACCATAGAGGCCGGTCAGGGCCTCACGCGGGTGACCTTGAAGGCTGTGGCAAGGACTGACTTCTGCATTCCACAGTGAGAAGGGTTTTGAGCTGGATGTGAGATTTCATTTGCATTTTTAAAGGCCCAAAGCCTCTTGAAAACAGTTCCAGGAGCTTCAAGTAGAATACTGACAATGATGCTAATAACCACTATTTAATATGCTTCATACACTTCAGATACTATGCTAAATGCTTTGTGCATATTATTTATATTTATAGAAGAGTCTGACTTGGATGTTGAATGGCTGAATTAGTGGACAGAAGGGATTTAGTGAGACAAGGCTGCCATGAGCATGGACAAGTCGGCTATGATTTCTTGCCTGGATTATTGCAGCAGCCTCTGTCCTGATCTCCAGCTTCTACCCTCCACCTTCCCTTATCTGTGTGTCTCTGTCTACCTCTCTCTCTCTCTCTCTCTCTCTCTCTCTCACACACACACACACACACACACACACACACAGTCTGGACATAACCAAAGTGACCCTAATTAAATCTCCAGTCAGGACCAGGCATGCTGGCACATATGTGTGGTCCTGGCTACTCGGAAGGCTAAAGAGGAGGATTGAATCTGGGCAACACCGTGAGACCTCTCTTTAGTTAGACTGAGAGTCACTCTTACACCTGTATCCCGCATGTGGCTCCCCACTGTGCAGTGAAAATCAAAGCCTCTTCCACTGCCAAGAAGCTGTGTCCCCCTAGCCATGTCCCTGCCCCACAGCTGGCCCAGGAATCCCTCCACCGCCCCCACATGTCCCTTGGCCAGAACACTGGGACTTCAACCCCCCACCCCCACCCCACAAGAGTTCTCCCTATAGTCTTCCCATCTTGTTCAGTTCCACCCTGAACTTGTTGGAGTCATCTTTAAGTTGGGGGTGGATGATTTTTAAAATGTCTATATCAGATTGTGTTATTCATTTGACCCCTAAGGAAACAAACTCTTCTATGGCTCATGAGCCCAAGTGCAAATCGACCTCTGCTCATTTCCTTAACTGTCCCTAATTTATTCCCCTTGTTCTCACCCCCACAGCTACCCCTTTAGTTCCTCCATCCTGCCAATCTCCTCCTTGCCTCAGGGCCTCCATAATTGCTGCTCCCCCACCCCTCCTCCCCCTTGCCCCATTAGTGTGGCTGGCTCACCTGCTGTGACCTTTCTAACACCCTCAAAGTCACTCTCCATTAATTACCTCTTATTTTCCTCATGGTCCTTCCTGCTGCCAAGCAGCCAAGAGTTCTTGAAGTCCGGCAGGACCCACCATTCTGCCATGGAGCTGGCTGGAAAAGAAACAGGGCCACGTGAATACAAATGGTTATTACTTAATTACTTTCTCATTGCAGACACAGAATACCCTGACACTCAGTAGTTAAAGCAGGAAAGATTTATTTGGCTCATAATTGTAGAGGTTTCAGTGCACAGTCGCCTGGCTCCATGGCAGGGTGGCACAGCAGAGGGGCATGATGAGGAGAAGCAGTCTGTGGAGTGGCAGGAGCCAGAAGCCTTCTTTCTTTCCCTTTTTACTCCATCTAGGCCGCAGGCCTATTGGTTGGTGCCACTCACATCCAGGATGAATCTTCCCTCCTCAGTAAATCCATCGTTCACACCTAGAATCTTGCTGAGTCAGTCAGACTGACCCAGTATCACACACCCAGTCCATTCACACCTTAGAGCCCCAGCTGAGTGTGTCAGGCTTTGGGAGCACACATAGGCACAAGCCTTAAAACTCATGCTCACCAAGAGAAGCGTGCTGTGAGGTTCTAGCATCCTCTGTCATGCAGGATGACGCGAGCTGTGTGTTGCTCCATGAGGAACAGTCAGCTGCAGACTCTACATGAGTGATGTCCCGGCCTACAGCCAACCTAAGTGAGGTGGCAAGGTCAAAAGTCCCACATGTTAGCGCAAGTGCAGAAGCCAGTGAGAGACTGCCTTGTGGGAGCCCCAACAAGATAAGGAGCGGGTGACAAGCGACCTTGGGTCAGCACCTCACAAAAAAGCTCACATTACCACGTTCCAGGGAGGCTTCCAGGGCTTTCCCCCAACACAGGTCCAGCTGCAGTTGCCTGTCTGAGGTGTATGTGGAGATGCCCATTGCCCACTCTTCCATATATAGAAATCATCTCTAGGAGACTTGCAGTACCCAGCACAACAGGAAGGCTATGCAAATGGTTATTACCCTGTGCCATTGGGTGCACCCCAGCAAAGATCTGCACAGGTTCAACAAAGCTGCAATTTTTTTTCAAAAAATTTTAATCTAAGGTTGGTTAAATCAGAAGTTGCTGGTCCCACAATTATGAAAGTCAGCCTATCTTTTTCAGGTTGAATAAAAAACACTATTATGGAAATAACACTGAGTTACGTAAAGAAACTATTAAGCACTTTTGAATCCTTCTAAGGATGGATATATTGCTTTTTTGAATTATCCCAACTTTACAGATAAAGACAGGTGTGTCCAGAGAAGTGGCCTAATTTTTTCCAGGGCACATAGCTAACAAGTGGCAGAAGAGGAATTTTTCCTGAGAGAGTTTTATTCTAGAATCTGCTCTCTTAGCCCACTGCCACTTAATCTACACTGTCCAGCTTTTGGATTCCAAGCGACTTGAACATTAAACAGTTTCTTCAGGGAGCACCTGGTCTTGAAGAAGGTAAACTGACTTCCTGCGGCCCTAGACAGCGTTTTCAAAGTCTGGCAGCGTTTCTGTAGAGTACTAGTCAGATTTTTTTTTTTCCCAAAGCTGGCTTATTTTATGGTCCTGTGTACAGCTTCAGACAAAATAACTTCCCAGCATGAAGGATTATGTGTGCCCTTTTCCATTTTTAAATGTGAATTTTATAGACACTTCAAACCACTTGAAAGAGTAATGATTTTTAATAGTTTTTCATTATTATTTGTAACTTCAAGCATTACTGATAAACTGTCAAATTAAGCTTCCATTTTTCTCTTTATACAATGTGGTGTATTTCATAATGGACTTCCTTGTTACCATTCATGACAGAAGTGCCTTTCAAACTTGGTTGCTTTTCAGTGGAACATTTTTCCCTAACATTTTTTTCTATCCCTTTAATGAAGACTACCCGAGAGCTCCGAAATCCAAGTCAGTTATATGGCCCGTTCTTCCCTCTCCCTGGAAGTGCTCACCCAGCGTATTCTCATTGCCTCCGTGTCCTCGTTACTCCCTCATCCTCTGAGCAATTCCACTCTTTCACTCCGCAGGTTTCCTTCTAGCCTTCTCTTTTTTCTTATTTCTAACTTCTTTTTTCAGCAGTGGGAAACATACTTGAACCCTTACTGGTTCAACACTAGAGTCACAGTTACATGTATGTGTAACTGATTTACAATATGGCTGTGTTATTTACAGTGCAGTTTGCTTTGTCAGAGTCTGTGCTCTGGTTAAAGCCCTCACTGCCCATACCCCAGTTTGGCCTCTCTGCAATAGTGAAACACAAATCAGAGCCCCACGGAAGGGCCTACGTGAAGGTGTTACGTTCCCTCCCCACGCTGCCCATCCAATTCCCACTAGCCCTGCCTTCTCCTCTCCCACCCACCCCATGAGCATTATGCCCCTTGCTTGGAAAGGCAGTTTCTTTTTTCACGTGCTCGCTGCGAGTAGGCGCTTGTTTGTGTTGCTCCTTGCAGTGTCCCCAGCAGCCCCTTTAAGTTTCTGAGTAGGATGCCGATCCCTGGAGAGCGTACGGAGCTGGTCCAGGGTGACGTATCTGGTACACAGTCAGCACTGCAGTGGAGAGCTTCCTGATGCCTCGCCAGGTGTGTAAGCCACCATGCTGTTCATCTCCTGCACCTTCTTGTGTCGCCTGCTGTGCTCTAATTGTCCTGGGTGGGAGACGAGCACCAACTCTCCCTGTGCTCCAGGGCTTAAGGTCAAGTGTACAGGTGATCCCAAGGTAAGGCTGCTACTCAGTGCTAGAGGCGGGAAGTGTGGCTAACACTGGGAATTTAAACAAGGAGGTGAAGACTGGAACAGTGAGGGGAGGGCGCCACTTAAAATGCGATTTGGGAGAGGTTTGGACAGGTGGGTGTAGAGGAAGGAGGGCTAGGCCAAAGGCCTCAGCCAGGCCTGCCTAGCCAAAGGGATATGTTAAAAAGAAGTCACAAGGGTGGGGGATTTAGCTCAGTGGTTCTGGCGCCTGCCTTGCAAGTGCAAAAGCACGGGTTTGATCCCCAGTAACCACCTACAACAACGCAAGACATAGAGACTCACGCCCACCAGCAATCAAAAACACAGTGCCCGGTGTGGTGGCTCACGCCTGTAATCCCAGCACTCGGGAGGCAGAGGCAGGAGGATTGCTGTGAGTTGGAGGCTGAGCTCAGGGCCAGCCTGAACTACAAAGCAAGACCCTGTCTCAAAAAAAAAGAAAGAAAAAAGAAAAAAAGCCAGAAAGCCTGGGACCATTTTTGGTATCTTTGTGCCAGTTAAGATGTTTTCAGCTTCCCAGTCAAACTACTTGGCTCAGGCTGGCTTCAATACTAGGACTTTACTGGCTATCTTAGTCAGCAGTGAGAGATGGCTCGAGCACAGTTGGTTTCTTCCACTTTCTCAATGATGCCAGGACCCCTGTGATTTCCACCCCCCAACTCAGAGAGCTGTTACTCAGAGAGCCTACTGGTCCCTGGCCGGGTGTAGGTTAGTAGTAGGGTGCTTGCCTAGCAAGTGCGAGGCCCTCGGTTCCGCTCCAGTTTGGAAAAAGAAAAGAAAAAGTGCCCATTCTTCTTGTGGTCTGGTAAGAGCTGCCAGTAGTAATCTGAGGGCAAGTTTCCTCGAGGGAGGGTTTTCGTGCCAACTCTCTCTTAAAATGGCGAAGTTCTCCCTTTCCATCGCACTGCACAGGTAGGCTCATGTGCCCATTTCTGAAGCAGTCACTGGCAGCTGAGAGGTGCCCTTTGCCTGGCCAGGCCCACTTCTGGAGCTGAGGCTGGAGTCAGGATCGATAGGAGGAAGGAGCAGGCCAGCAAAAACCATGTGGTCTCAAATCCTCAGAAAGCAAAGTTTTGTACTTGTTTAGGTAAAAATAGGGTCATGGGGAATATCGAAGCCTAACAAACCTAAAACACCCCTGTGTCATTCAATCCAAGGTACTGTCAACTGTATGACGGGACATTATTTTATATGTCTGTCACTAAAAAAGGAAAAATGAGGCCAGTTAAGCTGGGCACAGGAAGTTTATTAGAGAGCAGTCTTGGGCTCTGTCTCTCAAGGCCATGGCAGGCTCCAGGAGTCCTGCAGTGCGGTGACTGGACAGGCCCTCATGCCCTGTGGTGGCTGGGCATGGCTGTGGACTCAAGAGGAGACTCTCTTCAGTGAGGTGGCTCTCCTCAATAGAAGCAAACATGACAGTTGTCCCCTCACTGAGGACTGTCTCTTGACAGCATCTGTCCAGAAGGAGGACTCTGGGTGACAGCCCTTCACTACCAACTACATCGCCATGAGAATGGCAGCCTGGGCTCTGAGCTGTTAAGATGGAAGCGTCCATCCGGGAGGCACTGAAGGGCCCAGTAGTTGTGGCCAATCGCAAAGTGGCGGGTATATGAGGTGGGTGTGTGTGCGGGTGTGGGAAGGTGTGGGTATAGTGGCAAAGGCTTGACAGAGAAAGTAGCAAACTCCAGTCCAGAGGACCTTTATTTTCTGCTTTATTCCTTTCTGAGCTCTATAGTCTTCTTTTACTGCTACAGTGCTGCTATAGAAGCCTAACAAATATTGCTATAGAAGCTCTTTAGTCTTTTTCACTATACTAATACTGCTATAGTTACAAAAAGGAAAAGGCTGCTAGATTTATCCTCAAAAGGGGAATCATATCATCTTTACAAAAACCGTTGTTACAGGAGAAAGAAGACAAGAAAAAGGTAACGTGGGGGGGGGGAGCTTGTAAGAAGGCAATGGGGTTGTGGAAAAAATGAAGCAATTGGATAAACATGATCAAATATGTTATATGCATGTATGCAAACAAAATCTAATTGTAATGTATATAGATATCACCGTAACATCTGCCAAAACTGTTCAAATAATACAAGTTATATCATGACAAATTTTGACAATAATAAATAACAGTATTAGCATACTTAGCTGGGCATGGTGGCACACGCAAAGCTGGAGTAGGAGGGCTACAAGTTAGAGCTCAGCCTGGGCAACATATCAGCTTAGCAAGATCCTATCTCAAAACAAAATACAGTGATACCTCAGTTCATGAATGCTTTCATTTGCCAAAATTTAGTTTGTAAGCAGAAGCATTTTGTAAAATTTTGGGTTTTTTAGTTTGTGAACGCTACACTGAGTGACAAACACACCATGGCCATCTTTTCCAGAATCAAGGAATGAATTTAGTTCTGAACTCAGGTGTCACTGGAAATAGGTAAATAAATAAAATAGAGAAGGCTGGGAGAGGGGACGTAGCTCAGTCCAAAGGCTGTAGATGCAACCCCAGAGCTGCAAAAGTCTACACACTTAAGTCCTGAGTGAAAATTGGAATTTAATTATTTCCTCCTATCCAGAAATCCAGAGTCCTGAAGTGCTAGAAGCCACGGAAAGGTAGTTGATGGTTATGTCCCTGTCACCTGCCCTTCCATGTGGCCTCTGTCCCAGAGTTAGGCGCCCCATCTACCTCCAGGTTATGCTCCTTCTGCAGTGGAAAATGGATTTTTTGGTTTTGTTTTTGTGCTAAATAACATTCCCCCCTCCATTTTATAAAGGGAAGAGGAACACAAAAAAGAAATAAAGGAAAGAAAAAAAAATACAGAACGAAAACAAAATACAACCCTCACACATGTTGCCAGTTCTGCATGTTTCCATCAGTCTCTCTGTGTGTCATGGAGTGACATACAGTGTGTACCTCACCCTCCGTGCTGCTCCCCACAGCCTCCCTCATCCCTCTCGCTGCCTTGAGGCTTCTGAGAGCTAACTACTCTCTCTGTTTACACTTCCGGTCAGCTTTGTGTTCCTCCCAGGATACAGAGACAGAGAGAGGAGAGAGAGAGACAGAGACAGAGACAGAGAGACAGAGTACAGAGAGAGTAAACTCTTCTAACCCTGTGTCACCCTCTTGATACTGCCTTATTTCCTTCCACTCAGATCCTTTAAAACATATATGTAAAACACACACACACACACAGACACACACACACACACACACACACACACACACACACACGTAGTTGTATAGCAGCCTGTGATGGTTAGTTTTGTCAGCTAACTGGATTAGGACTCCTGCAGAAGTGCGTAGGGGGTGCGCTCTACTCACAAAGGATTAGTCTGACCTCACCAGAAGGTGCTGGCAGGAGCTGGGCCCAGCTGGTGAGGCGGGCAGGGGGGCTACTGAATCCCTGCTCTCCTGCGCTCCCCTGCGCAGACTCCCACTCACCAGGAGATAAGCAGCTTTGCTCCAGCACATCTTCTGCCACCATGCCCTGACCTTGGAGGCCACGCCTACAGATGGATGAAATCAAGCCAAATTCTTCCTCTTGAGATTGTAGGCATTGGGAAAGCCGAATAATACACAGTTCTCATGGCTATTTTTATATCAGGAAATTAAAAGACTTATTCTTTTTTTTTTTTCTTTTTTAGGTTTTTTGAGACAGGGTCTTGCTTTGTAGTTCAGGCTGGCCTTGAGCTCAGCCTCAAACTCACATCACAGCAATCCTCCTACCTCTGCCTCCCTAGTGCTGGGATGACAGGCATGAGCCACCACACCCGGCACTGTGGGATGTGGTACTGGTTGCTGCTGGGGTGAGTCTCCACGCCCAGTATGGTATGTGGTTACCGGGGATCGAACCCAGGTTCTTGCACTTGCAAGACAGGCGCCAGAACCACTGAGCTAAATCCTGGCCCCAAGGACTTATTCTTTACAGAAAATTGGAATATAGATGTTCTCTTTCTTCCTGGGCTGGGGACACAGCACAGTGGAAGAGCAGCAACTTAGCATGCTTGAGACCCCGGATTTGATCCTTAACACTGAAAAGACATTAACTCAAATTTTACTTCATTACTCAGTGAAACTCTGCCTGATCACACTTTCTTAAAGTTTTCATTTATTGCCATGGCAGTCCACAAAAGTGCTTGTGAAGCCATGCTAGTGTAAAAATACATTGGTTTTAATTTTTGTTAGTAGTGCCTGTTTGCACTGCAAAATGACTGCATTTGTTGTGAGGTGTTATTACCTGAACATAACACATCGTTTAGAAATAACTTTTAAAAATACTCTTTTTCAAGTAACATGCAGCCATGTAGTGATCATTTAGTGACTGTGCAATAATAGTTAGAAACTTCTACTTTCTGTTAACTGTTGTATGGCAGAAACTTCCTGAAGACCAACTCACATCCTCTGTAGGCTGCAACACTAGATGGCGTGGGTTCCCGAGCCGTGTCCTGAACAAACACTCAAGCTTCATGTCCACACAACTCATCTGCGCCCACAAGGCTCCCCCAGCTCCTGCCTCTGAAGACACTGAGCTCTCAAATGAGCTACTCAGCGCAAGGCACTTGGAACACGGCCTGATGCATCACAGCTGTTCGATAAGTGGTATAGCCAAAAAAACTCTGGGTGCTCTGAAAGTTTGAGTGTGACAAAGCAAAATCAAACTGTAATGAGTACCAGAGGAAACTGCACATGAACACTTGGGAAGCTGAGGCAGGAGAATCAAATATCTGCACCCAACCTGGGAGACTTAGCAAAACATTGACTCAAAATATAATTTTGTAAAAGGGCTGGAGATTTAGCTCAGTGGCAGAGGACTTGCTTAGCATGTGTGAGCCTTTGGTTTTGAAAATACTGTAAAAAACAGAAAAGGAAATCAATATTCATGTTAATGAGAGATTATCAGGTGTAAAGAAATGAAGCAAAATACAGGGCATTGCAGGGCTGCTGTTTTAGATAGAATGGTCAAGACGGCTTCTGCTGAGGACACAACAGAGGATAGGCCTGGGGACGTGGGAGGACGAGCTGCGAGGACTTTTGAGAACACGCCAGACAAATAGAACGGCCACACCCAAGTCTTCAGTGGATGAGTAGATCGAGTGCAAGGACCTCAAGGTGACCAGGAGAAGGAGTAGGAGGAAAAGAGGGAGCAGTGGGGGATGAGGCCAGACAGGTAAAGAGAAGGGAGGTGTGGGTTGGTTCTGTCCATTCTGGGCAAGACTCAATGGCAGGTTGTGCTACAGGCTAAGATTTCTGTTTTAAGAGCTGGAAAGGTCAATATAGGAAGCAGGCCCCGCTGCAGGAGAGGCATTTATCTTCACATGTTTTCAGTGGGAGGAGTAATTTCCATTGTGACAAGAACACTTTAAAAGTTAAGTGTCAGCCAGAATGGTGCCCAGGTCCTAATAGACCCTGACTCCCTCATCTAACTTGTCCTTCCCAGTGGCCCGAATGAACAGCAGGAAAATCTCATCTTTGGCCATTATGAGGAAAGAGTTAACACAGCTGGTTTGGTGACCTGCATGTTGCCAAGGAACCCTTAACCAACCCCTTGTCTTTGCTGTGCTTCCTGTCACTGATGGGTTGATTTCTGTGAGGACACTCGGTCTAACAGACTTGCCATCCCACCTGCTTTGCACAAAGGGAGGCTGGAGGATGTGTGTGAACCTAGTTTCATTGGTGAGGTCCTGCGCTTCTGTCATGGCCGTGTCCATGTGACCAGCACCCACATTGCCTCAGACACTGAGATTCAGAGCAGCCTTCTGCAGCTGGAGACATTCTGTACATGCCCTGACGTGGCATGTACAGCAGGAGAAAAGGCGCTTGTCCTGTGTGGCCTCACCTCAGACCAAAGGCTTTGGGAGCCCGGGCTGGCTCCCCTGATTTGCCTGGTAGCAGCGGCTGTCTTTCCTCTGCTTTTGCTCTGTATCTTTTGCTGTAAGAAATGTTGGCCTTTAGCATAACCTGCTATTGAGTTGTGTGACTATATTTGAAGGTAGGGTCTTGGAAGAGGGGATTCATTTAAAGTACGGTCGTCAGGGTGGACTCTGATCCAAACTGATTCATGTCCTTATGAGAAGAGAACTTTATGACATAGACAGAGAAGGGAGCCACCTGCAAGCCAAGGAGCAAGGCCTCAGGAGAGACCAGCCTCCTCACACCTTGATTTAGACTCTGGTGTCCAGAACTGCGAGAAAATAAACGTGTTCTATTTAAGCCACCGAGTAGGTAGTAGATTCAGTAGTCCTTTTATGAAATGAAGGGATTCAGATTTCATTTCTTTTTGGAGTTTGGAGTACTTGCATATGCACAATGAGATACTTTGGGGACAGGCCCCAGGTCTAAACATGAAATTCATTTACATTTCATATACACCTAATACACAGAGCCTGACGGTAACAATTCATGTTTGTGGTCATACTTGGAGTTTTTGGTCTGTCTCGGTCTGACTGTGACAGCTTACATAAGGTCAAATGTAGAATTTTCCACTTGTGTCATGTCAGTGGGCGGAAAGTTTCAGACTTCGGAGCACATTGGATTTCAAGTTTTTTTAATTAATGATGCTCTCGACCTGGCTTGTTATGTCATCCTTAGTAAACAAACTTACTGAAGGAAGCAGGGTATTAATTATTAATTAATAATCTCTATTATTTTTCCAATTTTTCTATAAAGTTTGAACTTATATCAAAGTGAAAGACTTAAAAAGGAAATAAGAAAGTGAAGAAATAAATAAACAGTATTAAAAATGTAAAGGGGCTTCACGGTAGCCCAGTGGTGAGGTGTGTGCTTAGCATGTATAAGGCCCTGTGTTTCATGCCTAACATAAAAAGAAAAGGAAGGAGAGAAAGAAAGGGGACAGAGAACAACTATGGAGGCAGTGGAAATGTTAAAGGTCATAAAAGCACTAGAAATAACAGTTCTTAGCCCAAGCTAGCCTCAAACTCACAGCTATCCTCCTGCCTCTGCCTCTCGAGTGCTGGGATTACAGGCATAAGCTAGCATGCCTAGCATTGGGGTGTGTGGTACTGATTGCTGGTGGGCATGGGTATGTGGTTACTGGGGATCGAACTCGGGACCTTGCACTTGCCAGGCAGAGTCCATAACCTCAGAGCTAAATCCCTGGCCCTGTGCCAGGTACTTTTGACAGACATGAGATCAAACGTGTGATGCAGCACAGCCTGAGCTTGCACTCTAGCTAGTCATCCAGTGCATATTTTTTGACTACTGACTACGGGCCAGGCACCATTCTAAGTACCGGCAATACATCACTTAGCAAGGACAACAACAGCTAAAGATTACAGTTTCTATCCTTCTGGTGTTTACAACACACTATGAACATAATGTAAGTGACCCAGGATGGCAGGAGGAGTAGAGTGCTCTGGACAAACAAGCAAGATAAACAGGATGGAGAGATGGAAGGAAGGGCCAGGGAGGAATTTGAAATGTGGTAGGCAAGGTCCAGATTGTGACCTTGAAACATCATTTCCCACTGCAAAGAACTGGGCTCCTTAGAGAAATGGGTAATTCAAGGTCTTGGTCAAGAAATGCACAAGAACAGCCAGGAACGTTTTGTTGCACAAAAAGGATAAATGAAAACAAAACTCAGTTAATTAGTCATCATTGGAAAATACCAGAAAAAAACAATTTATTATTGATTTGCAGAAAAGAAAGACAGATACAAGGAAAAATAAGAGAGAATCAAACGTTTGACTGCTTCCTACGTAAACAATACCGCTGATCACTTATATAGTATGAGTAGTGCTGGCGATGTAGCTCAGTGGCACTGCGCCTGCCTGGCAAGCACAAAGCATTAAACTCAATTCTGAGTACTGAAAAAAAAAGAGAAAAAAAAAACAAACTACAAACAGTACATGAGAGATATTTCTCTTCATAGAATATTTTGATAAATAAATAATACTAACAGAATTAACTATCAATGGCAATAGGATCACATAAAGACAGTTATTATACAGTATTTTTTTTTGTGAGACAAGATCTTGCTTTGTACTTCATGCAGGCCCTGAGCTCACTGTGTAGCCCAGGCAAGCCTTGAACTCACAGCAATCCTCCTGCCTCTGCCTCCCGAGTGTTGGGATTACAGGCTGAGCCACCATGCCCAGCACTGTGGTATGATTGCTGATGAGTGTGAGTCACCAGGCTTGTTGTATGTGATTACTGGGATCAAACTCAGGACTCTGAGCTTGCAAGGCAGGCACTGGAACCACTGAGTTAAATCCCTGACCCCTGTAGTATGTTTCTTGAAAGAGTAAATCACCAGGTTTCTGAGAGCAGCAAAAACTAAGTATTATAAACTGATTCTGGTCCTTCCCTTCTTCTCCATTCCATCCTTCCTCTGGCATTGGAAACTGAACTGAGATCTCAGTCATGTCAGACAAGTACTCTGCCTGTGAGCTGTATCCCCACATTGGTTGTTGGCAATCTTTGATTCCCTGGGTTTATGGCAGCATAATTCCAGTCTCTGTCTCCACCCTCACGTGACCCTCTTCCCTTCACATGTGTCTATGTCTGGCGTTCCTTCTTCTTATGTTGGTAGGCGACTCTGATCCTGTATGACCTCATCTATACCTATAAAGATGTTATTTCCAAATAAGGTCACATCTACCGATTCCAAATTGACAAGACTTTGGAAGGACACTATTTAGCCAGTATACTCCACCTGTAGAATATTTTTTAAAAAATATTTTGAGACAGAATCTGTGTATTCCACGCTGACCTTGAACTTGTGACAATCTTACTGCCTCAGCCTCCTGAGTTCTGGGAATACAAGCATGTACCACCATGCCTAGCTGACTTATGTGATATTCTTGACAAAAAGAAAATCAAACTAGAATCTATTCAACACTCTATAGTCAACTAAAAGTTCAGAGGAAGCACAAGAGACTGAGAGACATGTTAAATCACATGGAGAGTGCAAGTGGCCAACTCCAGACAATGAGAAACTATAGGGCACACAACCTGCTGTCTTCAGTAAATAAATTGCAAGGAAGAAAAGAGATGAAAGGAACTTTTAGATTAAGAACGATTGAGAGAAAAGTCCACCAGTAATGATGTCTGCACCTCATTTGGAATCCAATTTAAACAAACTTTAGACTAGGCATAATTTATGATACTGAAAAGGCAATTGGAGGGCTGGGGATTTAGCTCAGTGGTTCCAGCATCTGCTTCGCAAGTGCAAGGGCTTGGGGTGATCCCTGGTAACCACATACAGCAATGCTGGGGGGCATGGTGACACGCCCATTAGCAATCAGTACCACATACCACAATGCCAGGCATGGTGGCTCATGCTGATAACCCCAGCACTTAGGAGGCAGAGGCAAGAGGATTGCTGTGAGTTTGAGGTTCACCTGGGCTATGTAGTGTGTTCAAGGTGAGCCTGAACTACATAGGGAGATGCTGTCTCAAAAAAAAAAAAAAAAAGAAATTGGAAATTTTGATACTGCCTTGAATATCTATTATATCAAGGAATTAATGCATTTATAAAAATATGAACTAATATTGTATGGTTGTTTTTTTTAAAGAGTCCTTACTTTTTAAAGACACAGAGTAAATTTATAGGTAAAATAGCTCTATGTCTGGGGTTTGTTTCAAAATAATATGGGAGTGAGGAAGGAAGTGGGCAGGGATATGGTAGTAACATGAATGACCAGGAAAGGGTAATTGCTGAAGCTGAGTGATGAATATGTAGGAGGTTTGTGATACTGCTATTTTCATGTTTTTGAGATTTTTTTTCATAAGAAAATCTTTTTAAAGATAGAAAAATAAGATAGAAAGATGACCCAAGAGAGAAAGATACATTTGGTATAGAATAATCCGCATGTATAGGGCCTCTGTCATAATGTAACATTACAAACTTATTTCCTGGGGGATGTGGTGGAATAAAGATGGCCACAGTTCTGTTTCTAATCTTCCCACTGAGAGAGGAGCAAATTCTCTCCATTTTGAATCCAGCTTGCTGGTTGTGCTGTCTGGTTATACTCTCTGGCTCTCTCGTTGTTCTGCTTCCTGGTACAATGAGTTTAGGAGCTTTCCTTTGTCATCCTCTGCTGCCATGATGTTTCTGTCTCACCTCAGATTAAGAGCAATGGAGCCAGTTTACCAGGGACTGAAATCTCTGAACCCATGAGCCAAAATAAATCCTTCCTCCTTTAACTTATTATTTTTTTGTTTGTTTGTTTTGTTTTTTAGGGTTTTTTTGAGACAGGGTTTCGCTTTGTGGTTTAGGCTGGCCCTGAGCTTAGCCTCCAACTCACATCACAATCCTCCTGCCTCTGCCTCCCGAGTGCTGGGATGACAGGCGTGAGCCATCACGCCCGGCACTGTGGTATGTGGTATGTGGTACTGGTTGCTGCTCACACCCAGTATTGTTATGTGGTTACCGGGGAAATGAACCCGGGCCCTTGCGCTTGCAAGACAGGCGCTGGAACCACTGAGCTAACTCCCCGGCCCCTCCTTTAACTTATTTTTCACAGGCATTTGATCACAGCACTAGAAAGCTAACACACAAGGCTTCCAAGGTGAAGTCATAGGAGGCCTTAGAGCTTCTCATTGGCTCTCTTAGAATACCCTGGAAGTCCTGAGCTCCCACATGACAAGGCAGTCATTGTGGAAGATATGCTCTGGGAAACAGTCCACCAACACTCCAGACTTGGTCCTTCCACACCTGCCCATCCACCGTATGAAATAGAAGAATCATCGGCTGAACTCTAACTGAACTCCTAACTCACAAAATCAGGAGATATAAGAAAATGGTTAATGAAGCTTCTACCTTCTGAGGCAGTTTGAGAGGCAGTCATAGATGGCCAGAACCGAGATACACATATGTATCATCAAACATTTTTGGTAACCAAGGAAATAATAACACAAAAATCAGGATATTGTTTCTTAGGAAGGAAAGGAAAGCTGTCCTTGGGTAGGAAGAGGCAAGGAGCTGAGTTGGAGAACACAGGGATGGAAAGGTAGCCATAAGGGCCTACATCTGGGTTTGAGCATTCTCAAATGTGCATTTTCACTTTGCATACAAATTGTGTATTCTGCTGTAGGTACTTACAACTGCATATTGAAAAAGACATAAAAGTTCTTAACCAAGCATGGAAAAAAGTTGAAATCTGTTAAGTTTGAGTAGGTGGGTACATGGGCATGTATCTGCCTTGGAAAAAAAAATATCTTTGCATATATGTGTAGAAAATATGCATAAAACAATATTTCCCCAATGTATTATTACTTTTGTGGTGTTGGGTGTTGGAATCAAGACTTCCATAATATTAAGCAAGCTCTCTCCTCTGAATATCTCTCTAGTCCCCTACATTTGAATAATTATTATCTCAAGGAGGTTCTTGTACTTTTTATAAATTGGGGGAATATGGGCTGGGGATTTAGCTCAGTGGTTCTTTCAGCTGCCTTGCAAGTGCAAAGGCCCAGGTTTGATCTTGGTAACCATGTACAACAATGCCAGGCATGGAGACTCATACCCACCAGCAATCAGAACCACATACCACAGTGCAAGGCATGGTGGCTCACACCTGTAATCCCAGCACTTGGGAGGCAGAGGCAGGAGGATTGCTGTGAGTTCCAGGCTGAGCTCAGGGGCAGCCTGAACTACAAAAGCGAGACCATGTCTCAAAAAAAAAAAAAAAATTGAAGAAATATATATGACATAAATGGTTTTATTTTAACCATTTAAAAAATTTTGTTTTAATCATTATTAATGTACTTTTGAGTGGCACTGAGAACATTGATACTGTTGTATAACTATCACTACTATCCATTCCTGGAAGTTTTTCATCATCTCAAAGTAAAAGTTCATACACATTTGCCACTAACCGCTCTTTCTCTTACTCCTTGCTTCTGGCATACACTATTGTGTGTTTTGTGTCCATGATTTTGACTACATATGTAAAGACATAACTCATATAAGTGGAATTTTACACCCTTTATTCCTTTGTGTCTGGCTTATTTCAGTTTTAGTATAATGTAAGTTTCATCTGTGCAATAGCACTGTCAGAATTTCCTTCTTTTTTGTGTTACCATTCCATTACTGTAACAGAATACTTGAGATACTCAGCTTAAGCAAGATTCCAGGTTTATTTAGGGTCATAGTTTGGGAGGGGTTAGTGCATTGCTTTGGGCCTGTGGCAGCACACGGTGGTGGGTGGGTGTGTCGGAAGAAACTGTTCACCTGGTGGTGGCCAGGAAGGACATAGAAGAGGAGGAAGATATCAGAGTTCTCTTGGAGGGCATCCCCCAGTGGCCTAACTTCCTCCCGTTAGGTCCTGTGTTACAAAACCTCCACCACTGCCAACAGTGCCATAGGCCAGGGCCCATGCCTTTACCACATGGGCCTTTGGGGGACACTTACCAAAGCCATAACATTCTTTGGGCTGAATAATATTCTATTGCATGGATATTCTGTGCATTTACCCATTGATGAACACTTGGGTTACTTCCACCTTTGGTTATTGTGAATAAAGCCACTGAATTGCAAGAGGCATGGTTGAAAAAAGTCATTTACTCTGAGATAGTGTCTGCATATTGGCTCTGGCAGAAGTTCAGAGGAGGATCAGAGGGGGTGTGGGTGACTGGGGAAGTCATGAGAAGAAGGAAGTACCTGGGTGGGGTCCTAAAAGATGAATGGATTAGGGCAGGGAGCACACAGCTTTCCTTTCAATTAACATGTTCTTGTCAGTTGCGAATGGCCCCAGGTGCCTAGAGGCAGTGTGGGGGTGGAGGTCCAATGCTGAATGGGCCCCAAAGCCACGTAGCGGTGCAGCACACAGATAAAGAGCAAGGAAATGGAGTAAGTTGGGGAGGGCTGGACCAAAGGACTCAATGAGGGAAAGGGAAAGGCCGGGAGATCTGGGCCCAGAATAATTCCTAAAAGTACCTTATTTTGATTCTAAACTAGATTTCACTCCAGGTATCTTGTTGGAGATAGTCATTTGTTCAGGAGGATGTGTCGAAAAATGAGTCAATCACTCCAGCCTTTAGAGTCACTGCTTCTGATCTGGTCTAGCCTTAGATTTAGACATTTGTGAAAAATTATGAGTCCCCTGCTCTTGAATTTTAAACATCTCCTGTGGCTTGTCTAGGCTTCAGGCTAGCGTACCAGGTCTTCTGTGACCTGGCAGGCAGATCTGGTTGAGCTGCAAGTGACCGAAGCACAGTTCAACACAGAACCTAAGCATCATGGGAACTGGGTCTGCAAAGATGGCTTTTGTTCGCTGCTCTATTGCCGTATCTTAGAATGCTCCCCGCAGCCTAGAAGGTGCTGGATAAATGCTTGCTGATTGAGTGAATAAAATAGCTTAAGCCCAAAATGGGCAATATGTGCTCTCTTTACCTAGAGGAACAGGAGTGTAGCTGGTTATAGAGCAACTTACGTCCAGGGACTCAAGCCCTAAGCAACATACCCCCCCCATCTCTTTCTGTTTCTCTGTCTTCTCTGTCTCTCTGTCCCCTCCCCTCCCCTTTTTCCTTCCCCTACCAGGCATCCTCCAATATGGAAATAGTAGAACATGCTCAGGGAGAGCACAGAGTTCCATGTTTAGAAAATACACAAGAAAGAGAGATTCCATTTCAGTATTTAAAAAGAACTAAATCCCAGGCTACTATTATAGTCCAGTTGGTAGGCTTAGGGTCACACGAGCCTTCTTTAGGACAACCAGGAGGGAAAAGAGAGCTATACTATGACTGGTCTCTGCTGAATCACGTGCCTGATGGGAGGCTCAGCAGCTCTCTGCCCTGGATCGATGGCAGCCCTTCCAGCGTCCCATGACTGCAGGGGAGGAAGGGCCGCACACCAACGAGCTGAGCCAGGGAGCTGTTATCAGAGGACAAGGAGGATCGGGTACTGGCAAGAAAAACAAATAAAAAGCCAAATGTCTGGAGATCAGTGCATAAATACTCCCTTGGAATGAGACTGGAATGGGAGTCCAGGGACAGCCAGGGGGAGCCTGAAAGATGCTTGAAATAAATTTTGAAATCTTAGTTTTGTGTTTTAAAATCTGTGCTTAACAGAAAAATTGTGTTTGCAGTTTTTCACTGCTAAATCAAATCTGTACCCTAGGAAATTCACCATATGTTTCCTGGGGTATTTTGTACCACTTGGAACACCGTTACACTCTCCAGGGTCTGGATAGCCCACATGGAGAGGGAAGACTTGCTTGACCTCAGCAGTTTCCTCCTGACTGTCCCCTCACACTTCTGGTGACACCACAAACATCTCTGCCTGTGCTCCTGTGCGTCACCCTTCCCTGTGATGTCCTTCCCTGTCCCTCTGCTCTTCCAGTCTTACCCTCTGAAAGTGTAAAGGAGTCTCACATCTTCAGTGTCTTCCTAGGTCACTCGCTGGGGCCTTCAGACCCCATACTACAGAGGAAAGAGCCCTGGACACTAAGGTTCAAATTCTTATGTTGCTGCCAATTCTCTGCCTGACCTCTCTGAGAGTTGTTTCCTTTCTCTGCAACTGGATTTCCTCTTAGTGAGGGCCGGACTGGGTTGTCAGCAGCACCAAGCCAGCGCTCCAACCTCTGTGCCTCCTCCCCCAGCCTCACGTGACATATTCTCCATGAGCAGGAATGCTGTCAGCACGAGCCAAATTCTAGGACATTTTATTTACTCCAAAATTCAGGGACTGGAGATTTCTTTACCAATAAATGAGAGGGGGATAAGATCAATATTCAAATTGGAGGGTCTTTGTCTGGCCTAAAAGAGCAATCTCCCGCTTAGGGAGGGGCCCTGCCCACACTCGCCCCATTCCATACTCTGTCAAGCAAGGGCAAGAGTGAGGCTTGGAGGAAAAGAGGCCACTTGGAGTATTCAGTTTAGTATTCAGTTTAGTATTCAGTTCTGTGTGATCAGACCTGGCTCTAAAGAACGTCAAAGCCTCAGCTGGCTCCTGCTCTGTACTGGTGGCTGAGGAAGGGATTTCAGCGTTCAAGGCCTTCGTGGCTTTGTATATATTTAACCCTTATTTCTCTTCCATCTGCCACTTTCCTCACAAACTGAGCACAGAATGAGGCACACAGTAAATATGCTCAGTCTGATGACTGAATGTGGTAGAGAAAAATGCTTAGAAGAGCTTAAAAGGAGAACACAGATTTCGGCAAAAGGGCAAGTGCAGCTGCGTGATTATTTGTTGTTGAGCAGAACAAGTCTGACATCAGAGACGAGATGCCCAGTGTCAAAAGTGTCTTTGCAGAGAGATAGGTTTGCCTTACAGCCTCAGCTTTGGCTTTAAGAAATACAACAGGCATCTTTTGAAAATACAGTCTAGGAGTAAGGACTTGCTCGAGTGCAAATAATTCGGGGAGGGGGGCAGATTATCCAGAGTGCATCTAGAAGGCTCAGGAGGACTCCAGCTTCTTTTCTAACGAGGTGCAGCTGACAAATATTGAACTCTTGGGCCCAGGATTTAGCTTGGTGGTTTGGGGGCCTGCCTTATAAGTGCAAGGTCCCGAGTTCCATCCCTAGTACAAAAAAGAAAAACAAACAAACAAAGACTCTTACTAGGGTCCCTGTCAGACCTTGGCCATGTAATATTATCAGATGGTTGTGTCCCCCTTACCGGATTGCCTAAATTGGGGGGGGCACATTTGTTCTCCAACACCAGGAGTTATTGTGGAGCTTGGCAGAATTTGTAAGGAAATGCATCTGCAGAAAGGTAGCCAGGTGGCATGAGGCTCTGGGTCAGGTGCTTTCTTAACTCAGGCATGTCCCAAACTGGCCAGTGTGGGCAAGCATCCAAGTACTGCCTACTTGAATTGCTCTGTTTCAACTTTCTCTACTTCTGAAAGTATTACTTTGATTAGACGGGAGAGAGCAGACTGTTTAGCAACATTACTATTATTACTCTGTCATGGTTATAGTTCTAAAGTACACTTTCTTCTTCCTTTGCCAAGAGCAAATGAAAACACACATTTACTCTGCAGAGCCAACTGAAGCTTCGTTCCCAGATAGGTTTGAGAATGTGCTGAAGATGAGTATTTCCCAAGTAGGAAGTCTCCCCGAACTCCCAGCTCAGGGCTTCATACTTGAAAAAAAAAAAGTACAAACTCCTTTTAAAAATAAATTTTATTATGGCTATAACAATAATACACTTTATTGATACAGGTACCAATTGGAAAATACATTAAAGTATAAAGAGAAAGACAAACCACCTGTAATAGCAAAAACTCAGATATAACCAATATTCAAATTTTGGTGTATTTCTTTCTAGTCTTTTCTCCATCGATTGATACAAAACTATGGATGCAAAATATTCCCAATATACTTATACATCACATATCAGGAACATATTGCAAAAATAATTCTGCACCTTACTTTAACTATAAAAGCAACCCACAGATAACTGCGATTAGATTTTTAGTTTCTTCTCTTTTTGTCTGTATATTGATACAAAACTATGCATGCAAAATGTCCCCAATATATTTATAGTGCATATTAGGAACACATCGCAAAAACAGTTTAGCATCTTTCTTTGGTCGCTTAAGAGTGCCTCAGGTTGGAGATAATCACCTTTTGTTTTTTTGATCTACTTCCTCTAGGCATTTTTCCCCACATTGACACAAAACTATGAATGCAAAATGTTCCCAATATATTCATATTACATATTAGGAACACATCGCAAAAATAGTTTAGCATCACTTTTTCTTTGTTTTTGTTCTTGGTGCTGGGGATTGAACCCAGATAATCTCATAGGTGCTCTACCACGGAGCGACTCTCCTAGCCCCTGGCATCTCTTTGATCACAGCTCAGAGATGACTGTTCCAATGTTTTGATATATTTCCTCCTAGCTTTTTATCTGTATATACTGATATAAAAACTATGCATACTGAATGCTCCCTATACACTTGCAGAGAAGGGAAATGGTCTGCATATTTCTTTTATCACTAAACACTTTATCGGGAGTACATTCTCATGTCACAAAAATATTTTCAGAAACATTATTTTAAATGAAGGCATCCTATTCCTTTGTATTAGATATACAATAATTAAGCAATCATTTGTTGTTGGCCACTCAGATGTTCTTAATTTCCATCATTAAAAAATACTGAAAAAAAACATATTTTGCCTTTTGAATGACTTTCTGTTCATGTAGTGTTTGTGTTTATTCTTGCCCTTGTGTGGCCTCAACATATTAAAGAGAAGCTTGTGCATATAATGCTTACGACTACATTTTTCCAGTTCTGGTTTGTTTGAACATAACTTTTTTTTTTTTTTTTTTAACATTCTAGCCTAAATATAAAATCACATACTCTGTGTGAGCTTCAGTTTACTACATAGAAATCTGAAGCAATAGTTACAGACACTTGCATTTAACTCCTATGAAAATACAACCCACGCTCTTAGTCGATGGTAACCAGTCCTCTGGTCTAGTCACTGATTGGTCTAGCATACTTACCACACGTATGGTTATGAAGTTGAGTGGCTCCCAGACCTTTCAGTTATCAATCTGTCACAAGCGCACAGTAGTATCTCGTGACACGATGATCCCCAAAATGTCTGAGGTCTTTGCGTTCTTGACCCAAAACCTCGGTATTGTTTATGATCCCTAAAGACTTTTTGTTTTAGAGAATTATTTTTGACAAGAGCCACAGCATAACAAAAAAATCACAAAAAAGTAGGGACAGAAAAATCTTCTGATCTACTCCCACCATTATGAAACAACAAGTAATGTTTATTCTGCAGGTTCCCTCCAGTTCCTACTCTTACTTTCCAGTTATTAGAGTTCATGTGACTGTGCCTCGATTCTGCTGTTAAAAGCGTTTTCTTGCTTTCTAGGTAGTGTTTATTATTTGTGACAGCCAAAAAACGTTCTATGAGTGAGTAACCAATGCCTATGATTGGACATTCCAGTTGTTTCCTTAAGATTAATTTTGGGGAATCTAAAGAAAATATCAAATATGGGCCAGGTATCTTAAAATAAATTTTCACCACACCCTTCTGATTTGTGTGCATCAACTTACACACAGCATGCTGATTCAGTCGCTACTCTGTAGTCAGAGAGCAGCCAATCATGGGCTCACTCAGGAAGTGTCCAGCTCATTTAAGATGAGTCAGCTGTCAGTTTCATCTAACCAATCATACTACTTCAGCTCCATTACCTGCTCTAGGCATCACGGTACACTGAGCTCTGATGAACAGGTAAGGGCATGCGCAGCATAGCGTAAGCCTTGGAGGAGACCCCAGAGACTAGACAAGGGCAAATCTTTAACCTCTAGAGATCCAGATTTTTTTTTTTTTGCTTATAATTATTTTCCACTGCCTTCCTCTGCTTAGTTTTCAAGGTGTTGTAAGCAACACATATGAAAGCATTTGGCAAAGTAGGTGAAGGCAGAACACAATGGCAATGTGTTGGGAGATCTGGTCCTAGAATAATAATCAGGTCTGGGAGCCAGTAGAGGTGGGGAAGCTGAAAAGGAGGGGAGCTGCCTCAGGAGGTTGAGGCTTCCTCAAAGCAACCAAGTGGGCCTGCTCCACTGTTCTCCGCTCTCAGACTGTACAGGTGAAGCTGGGGCCTCCTCCCTGAACGGCCAGCACTGCTCAGATTATAGAGCTCCGTAGTGTCAGGAAGGCTTCAAGGCTGGGGCACCCACCGGAAGTGGACATCTTTTGGGGATCCTCCCTAGTGCCTCAATGTGGTTCCCCACAGGTGTTTATGCCCTTTCAAACTTGCCAAAGAGAACAACTGTTGGGGGTAGAAGGGAGGTAAGGGTGAAGATAGGCTAACACCAGGAAAGAGCTAGCAGATCCTGTTCACTTAGTGAGCAGTACGAGTGGAGCGTATGGTAGGGCAAGGAGATGCACATTTGCTGATTGGTGATTATGGAGTTTCCCATTTAAGAGCAACACAATAACTAAGTACAAATGCACATATAAGGGTCTAGAGTTATGAGAGTAATACTGGAGGCCATTAGGAAAGATTTCTAGAAGTTTATGCCATTATGGATACAGCCTCCCAACTCAAAAGCCTTTTAATTTCTATCAGTAAACTCTCAATGATCTTTCCCAAACATGCTTTATAAACTTATTTTTATTTTCTTCTTGCACAGTCTCTTGGTAGGGGCCTGCCTATATGTTAACTCCCACCTTATAGAATAGTTTTCTCTAAGTGTTGCCTCGAGCTCTACGGTTCAGGATTCTTGAGATTCCAAGAACAAACCCATTCCCCTGCTGTGCCCTCTGCTTTGATGAGTTAACAGGTACAGTGTTTTAAAACAATTTGCAAAATAATTTGCACTGCAGAGTCCTTATGAGGTTTTTTAATTGGACAGTTGCCTGTATTAGTGGAAATCAAAAGCAGCATACAATTATTTAATCTCCCCCGCACTGGAGTATATTCAACTTTTTTCCTGTATGGGGTTCCACTTTTGTCCTTGTCTGTGCGCACACATAATATTTTACAGAGTTGTACTCACTGCCTTTTTCTGTGACCCTGGTTATTGGCATCTAGTTTTCCAAGTAACATTGACACACATCTGCTCAAATCAATAGACGCTCCCATCACAACTGACCCATTTGACCATTTGGCGGGAAAAACAAGTTTACATGCCAAATAGAACAAAGGAAGCATGGGTAGAGGGGACAGCAGGAAGAAATGGTGAGAGAGGCTTCTTTTGACTTACAGATCATAAGACATTTTCCAATAACATTTTAAAAGTATGTATACTATTACACTGCATGATTGATTATAGTTTTACCCCTCCCACCAAGGTGGGACATTTGGGTAGTTTTCAATACCTAGTGAGTTAAAAATGCATATAAAATACAGCCTTCGAAAGATGTAGTTTCTTGAAACAGGAGTCTTCTGTGTCCAGATCCCCACCAAGTGTTGATGTAGCGCTCCTTTGTTGGGGATGGGGGAAAAAAAAAAAATGATCAGTACTATTAACGGAAGTTGCTGGATGCCTTAAAAAAGACTTGACTAAAAGTTTTACAAAATAAATGTTCCATTTTATCAAAGTAACCTGTATATCTTGTCCCACAAGTTACAGAAATGTCAGTTTAGATTTAGAACTAGGCTGAACTTTTTCTGCTTTAAGAACCATGTCTGTCTAATAAAATTTATACAACGCTGCACGCACGCAGTTTCCTCACTAACAAATAACATGTGTTGGGGAAAAACGCAGAGAACAATGGAAAGGTGTCCCCTTGGAGGAGTAATGTTGGGTCCATTTATCAGTAGACTATAAAATGATTCGCTTTACACAAGTCTCCCACACATTATGATGCGCATTTACCAACGTTGAGAAAACAATTTCAAAGAAAACCTTAGGGAGCTGTTAAAGAGAATTTATAGTCTGGAACAAATTGCCATCTTCTTAATTGACACAGAAATGTTTGGCTAAAATACTGCTTTATTCACATTTTTGTCCTTGGAGAAAAATCTAGGCATACAGCAACTTTGTGTAAATAAAAGGTGCAAGGAACGTTTTTAAGTCAGAAAAGGGCACCGTGCATTCAGGGGTTGTGTGGACACAATTTCTGCAACTCTTGGGAGCCCCAGGCAAAGGGCCTCTTAGATTTTGGAAGGTAATTCCCCCAGGTCAGGATCACTCGTTCCTGAGTCTCACCTGGGTCCTGGAGGACCCCCTCGCAGGGAGCCGGATGGCCGCCGGCCAGGTCCTCGGGAGGGCTGGCCACCTCCACAGCATGTTGGCACTTTCTCCTCTGGCTTGAGAGAACCACAGCCAACAGGAGAAAGGCACTGGCGAGCCACAGACAGGGAATCTCAAGGTGCCCCACCTCCAACCTCCAGTGCAAAGGCAGGGGACTCCAGAACCTGTTCGCCCTTGGGGCCAGAGGACTGCGGGCTAGAGGGGGCGGGGCGGCAGGGGGCAACATGGGCTTGGAGGCCTGGGGGGCTCCGCTGTGAGGCCAGGCAGCTGCTGCAGCCCAGGCTCATGGATGTGGCTGGTCCCGGTATCCCTGGGAGCCCAAGGGGCCTCGCTGACACCTGGCACAAGGGTACCTGGGAGAGTGAGCTTTTGGGGAGGCTGGGGCTGGATTTCCCCCTGCACTACTTGGAAAGCTGGGCCTCCCCAAACTGGAAATCTTCTGGGGACTATGCCTGCTCCCTTAGGGAAGACCAGTTCAAGGCAGCCCACGCAGTACACAAGCCAGTTGTGTGCTTGTGTTCTGTTTTTGTCTTTTAAGATGACAAAAAGCACGGAAAGTGTTTGCCAATAGTTCTTTCCCTGCTTATACTTCAGATGAAAAAATTATCTGAAGTGGTTTTCACAGGAAAACTAAGACCTCAGTCAGAGACTCAGTCGGCTTTTCCAGTTTTCTAGGCCTGCTGTCAAACTCCTGGGTGATTCTGGACCTGTTTTCTCACCGACAGCTCGAAGGGCCAGTCCAGTGAGGGGCAAGGCGGGGAACTACAAATGTGCAGCACTGGTGAGTCATATCATGTAGGGTTTGGGGCTCACAAAGGGCCCCTGAGGAGACAGCTCTGGTGCTGTCAGCCAGTGCCTGACAGTGGTACCTCTCCTGAGGCCTCTGGGGCAACAATGGTGTCTTTTGGGTAGGCACTGCATGGAGACATTTTGGAAACAGCTTTTTGGAAAGGGTGACAAAAAGAAGCTGGCGAGGTGGAGCCTCGTCCTACAGCCACCCCTCAGGTCCCTGCTCTCTCTCTGGTCTCGGACTCAGGACTAAGATCTGCCAGGTCAGAGCCTTCCGCCAGGCTTTATCCTTTTTGGATGCCTGAGCTCTAGGGAAGCCCAGGCCTGCAGGGGAAGGGAGGGAAGACACGGGAAATAGCCTGTTAATCTTTGCTGAACCCCAAAGTCCTTACAGGAGGCACAGAAAGACGTGGGGACAGTATGCACTCCTTCCTTCTGGCCTCTCTTCACTCCTCTGTGGCTATGTCCCCCATTTCCTTGTTGGGCTTTCTTCCCTGTGGTCCTGTCATAGTATTCTACGGGCTATGTGTGTGTGTGTGCGTGTGTGTGTGTGTGTACACTAAAACAAGTGTCTGTCATGCCCAGCCACATATGCAAAGATGGGCAAATGCTTCATGGAGGACAGATGTGCTAGTCCCAAGACTGCTTCTAAGGTGGGCACGGAAGGGGATGGGCTGGGACTTACCTGCTGTCCGTGCCCGTGCGAAGTCCCAGACTTACCCTGGCAGCAGAAACAACACTCCAGAACACAGATCACTCACTGCAGTACTGTTCCCGCTGCTAGGGCACGCCTGAGGGCGGGCCAGAGTCCCTGCCAGTTGCTGCCCCTGCCTGGGAGCCACCTCTGCAGGTCGCCCCTGCTAGTCCAGCTATGCAGTGCTACCCTCCCCAAGCAACTGAAGGCAGGAAGGGTGCAGACCCCAGGAAGAAGACAGAAGCTCCTGCCCACCTACCTATTCCCAGCGAGCCAGCCTTTCAGGGCAGGATGGTGGTCTTTGCTCCCAGCTGATCCCCTTTCTACCTTCCCACGAGGGGGTATAGCAGCGCCTCACGTTTTGAACCCTTTTGAACACTTCAAAACATGAATTGCTGCTGCACCCCCCTCGCAGTCAATGAAGGGAGATCACTCAGGGGTCCCTGCAAGTGAAGAAAGACAAAGCTGACAGGAGGAAGTCCCACCCCACCCCGCCCAATGGCGAAGATTCAGTAAAATTCAGGATTGGAACGCATCACTCCAAACTGACCTACTTGCAGTAACTTCATCGTTTGATTTCCAGGACCTATAGGTGCAACAAAGGGTGTGGCTGTCATTTTCCCTGGAGGTTGAACCTTGGAAAAGTGTAGTGGTGGAAAGGCAGGCAACAGGTGATAGAAATTAGGGTGGGAGAGAATCTTACCTGTGCAAGAGGATGAAAAATAAGATTAAATAATATGAAACAATTTGGCAGCATCTCGATCACTCTTGCCAGCATTGGTCTTGGTTAAACTTCTCCACTGTATATTACAAATCTCATTTGCAGTCCCCAGTTAGACAAACCCAAAATCTTTTCATTTATTGCAAAGAAACACAGGTGATTAAAGGAGATAACTAAGGCCCTCTGGTACTATTAGCCAATTCTAAGATAAAACTAAAGTACAGGTTGTCTATACAGACATCAGATGTCTTCTTTAACTCATTGCTAGTGATTTGTTTTCCTTCAACAGCTTGCTTTGAGTGAAGAAGGACAAGGGTGACAGTAGGAGTTATGAATAACTTTTAGGGGTGAAGAATGAGTGACATTTTTCCGTAGATGAAATACCCGGAATGCTCCATATTATTCTGGTTGCTGAAATTTCTTTATAATAATTTATAGCTCTCAGTGTCATCATAAAGCAAATCAAAAGGTTCAAATACTTAATGTCAAAGTAGCCCTTTGTCAAGTGACTCCACAAACTCTTCCATGTCCTCAAATGGCAAGCACTGAGCTCACACCTCTACTATTAGCTCATTTTATACCACTGTATCTTTTTAAAAAATGGACATGTATTTGCAGTAAGTTACATGCATCCCCACTTCTTTTGTTTAAATAAAATATTCAAGTAAGTGTAAGAAAAAAAAAAACCTACCTTTAAGCCTTCAATCACAAACCTAAAAATTAAAACAAAACCCAAACTATAGTGAGTCAAAAATACATTCTATCAAAATAAAGGCTATTCAAAGTATCTCAATATGCTAAGTGTTTTGTTTCATTTAAAAATTTTATCATTTCATAAAACCTCTACAGCAATGAATGTTACATACTCTATATATTGGTGAATAAAATGTGTAGTTTTTAGTGAGACTAAGTGCAAAATTTACATGGACTGAGATCCAGTGCTACAAAATACACTCTGTGTCTTGATAAAGTCATTAATAATAGTAACCCCAATCCTTAAATCAGGTGAATTGTTTTTACATTTCGTCCCACTTTGGCTATAACAAACAATTTTTACATTGATCTTTGGGTTTAATGGAGGAAAAAGTCGTTGGTTGTCCTTCAAAAGAAAAAAGAAACATGTTTAGCAAATGTACGATTACACTTTAGAAGTCTATAATTGTCTTCAATTGCATATTTTATGTTCCATACAAATATGTGAGCCATCACATCACACGTTAAAGTCATGCTCATTTAACATTTCCTTGGTTGACCACTTAAAAAAACAAGTTCATTCCAAATAGCATGGATGGCTAAGGAAAAGGTCCTTTCAAATTGCTCTGTAAACTAACCCACCGGAATCCAGTTCTTTCCCCTCTTTCAAGAAACACCTTTCTCCTCTTCCAGTGACAGTACAACGACTTAATCCCTAAAGAGACACCTTGCTCCCTCAATTGATATATTTCTCCTTAGACTGAATTTTACTTACGAAAAGTGAGTACAACGAGGCGTCCCATCCCTTTCGGAGAGGAGAGGGTTTGCGGATCAGTAGCCAAAGAATGGATGCTTTCGAATTACCATAGCCCCCGCCCCCGCAAAAGTTTAGCCAAGAGATTTCTTGCCTCTTCAGCTGTTCATATCTTGCACCGTAGTATCTTTTATTTTTGTAGATGCCTTGTTCCCCCACATCCCAAACGAGGTACCTTCCATCCGCGCCTTCCAGCCAAAGTTTCTCAATGTCAAGTTCCCTCTAGGGAAAACTGAGCAACCTTGAAAGTTTTCATTTGGGAGAGACAATGTAAAATTAATCTCACACTCCTTTCCAAGGCATAATTTCCTGCTTACAAATGAGTCTCCAAAAGTCCATTTACATTCTGTCAATACCGCTCCCGACCCCGAGGGGCTGACAGTCGGTCACTGCCCCTTACTCATTTTTTCTGCCGCCCCCCACGCTAACTTTTTTTTTTTGGCCTGTTTCCTGAGAATTTCCCGGGCCCCACTCTTCTGCTAAACACTTTAAAGCTCTGACTCGCCCCTCACTCCAACCCTCAAAGTGTGCTGTCCAACCCCCAGAGCGACACAGAACTTTTTCAGAATCATCATCAGATCAGTTTCGGTCGGCCGTTACCCAACGTTACAACTGGGAAAAAGGCCAGCCACCAAGCCCCCTTTTTAAAAATCGCATGTCACCTCTCGCTCCACTCGAAAATGGCGCCGAAATCGAAGAACTTCTTAAATTTCATTGCAAGCTTTTTGCAATGGTTTCTGGGATTTTCCTGCGAGGCCGCTCTGGTGCGTCTGAAGGCTCGCGAACGGACGGGCGAGCGATCGAGAGCGCGGGAGGCAGGAAAAGGTGGGTGGGGAGGCGGAGAGGCCGCGGAGAGCGGGAGGGGAGAGGGGAGAGGGAGCCCGTGAGCGCGGGCCGGGGCCGGGCCGGGGCGGCGAGGTCGCAGGGCGCGGGGTGCCCGGCGCCGGGCCGCGGGACGACGAGCTGGTCGCGGCGCGGAAAGCTGGCAGCAGCCGGAGCTCGGAGTCGGAGGTGCGGCGGGGCGGCGCGGGGCGCCAGGGGCCGGGCCGGAGCCGCGCGCCCGCAGGGTGAGCCGCCGCCGCCGCCGCCAGCCCGGAGCCGAGGAGCGGCCCTAGAAAAAGCCGGCCCGGGGGGCGTGGCCACGCGGCCCACTCCGCCCGCCGCCCGCGCCTCGCCGCCGGCTCCCCTCGGGCCCGGGCGGACGGGAGGAGGGCGCGGGCGGGGGCGCGGGCGCGGGCGCCCCAGGGGAGGGAGGGCGCCGGCGCCGCAGCCTTGACTCTCAGCCCCCGGGGCCAGAGGGGCCCTGCGGCCGGAGATAGCCAAATACAGAGCAAAAAGGGGGAGGAAAAAGGAGCTCGGAAAACTGCAAGGCCAAGGGCGCTCGCAGAAACTCACCGGGACTGCGGCCAGGGTGCGCTCCCAGTCCCCCGCGATGTCCTGTAGCTGCCTGGAAGGCACAGGGTGCCTCAAAGAAGCCCCTCGCTATGTTCTTTCACGGGCTGCTCTAGTGCGAAGGATCCGAGGAGGAAACCACAGACCCCAGAGCGCGCGAGCCCAACTCCCTCACCCGCCGAGCCCCAGTCCCGTCCTGGCCACTGTACCGAGCGCGCAGGTAGAGCAGCCTCGGCGACAGGACAAGTGCCTCGTGCCCTGGCCGTCTGTGTAAGGGACACTGCACAGAGGGAGGGAAAGTTGTTTACACGTGAGTCCACACCAAGTCGGAAAACGGATTTTGAGAGTGAAATAAAACGTGAGGGAAAGCAAGTCCTGGTTCTGTATGCTAGAGGGTGGTGGGGACCGTGCCCTTTTGTAGGTGTAGGAATGGCACTGAAGGAAGTAGGACGGTGCCCGCCTTCTTCGAAAATGAGCGCCAGCGTGTTGAGAGGTGAAATGTCAAGATGTCTGCGGTTCGCGACTCACACAGCTAACACTTCTGTGCACAAACTCAGAGAAAGTGTGGCACTGTGCTAACAGTTACTGCGTCCTGGTAAGTGCATAAACAGACGTCCGCTGCTCGCCCTCCCCCCCCCCAGCTTTCTGGTGTATTTGCCCAATGTCACAATAAAAAATTGAGAGCAATGCCCTGTAGTGCCTGAATGCCAAGAAAATGTAACGCGGCTTCTTTCCCTCCTTGTCCCGGGTGGGACAAATCTTTGAGCAAGTAGGGTTCGAATTTAGTGGGCTCCTGAGGGAAAGAGCAGTGGAGAGCGCGAGTGTGCAGCCGCCACCCCCTGGGCCCCGCTCTCTGGGTCCCGGGAGGCCGCGGGAACCTCGCGCAGGTGGGCAGCGGAGTGCAACGTGCCGCGGGGGAGCTGCCCAGCAGCAGGCCCGGGGACACCGGCGGACGCTGGTTCTCTGGTGGCTCTCCGTGACCCCAGGGTTCTGCCCTGACCGGCCGGTTGAGCTGTGCCGCGGACCAGCACTGAAACCCGCAGATCGCGGGGAGCCGAGCCTTGCCGTGGCCACGTCCCCCGCGGGAAGCTGAAGTTGCTGCAGCTTGTAGAGTGCGGGCGCTAGAAGCAAGCACTGCGGGGGAGCACGTGTGTGTGCGTGTGCGTGTGTGCGCGTGTGCGCGCGCGCGTGTGATAAGATACCTAAAGAAAACACCGACGGCGGCGATGCACACAGGCACTTTCGCATGGGCACACACTCAGAGTGAGTGTACAGAAATAAAACCACGGGTTCCACCGTGTTGAGGGCGTCCGTGTCCTGGGATACTCGAGTCTCGCGTGTATTTTGCGGTGAGATTTCTGTAGAGCTGATGGAAGATCCTACACTGAGTTTCTTGCAGGGGAGTGCTCAAGACTGAAGGCGCTGCAGTCTCTGCGCAGCCTTTCTGGGGCTCTTTCGGGTGGGCGGGTGGGGTGAGAGGAAGAGGCATTACAGTCGTCCAGAGTCTGGCAAAGTGTTTTGAAAAGTTAACCAGAAAGATTTTACAGACCTCGATGTAGGTTTTCTTTTTCAAGAAAGGGTTTAAAATGGCCGATAACGCGCATAGTTTCCATGGACTCTGAAGCCTATCAGGAGTTAGACTTTTCTCACTGTTCTGCTCAAACCCCTTCACCGACATGGCTGAAAGTTTGCCGGGCTGTCAGGCGTGACTGGACAAGCTCCTAAAGCCTCAGATCGACCCTTTATAAAGCTCAGGTGTCCTGGGAGTGAAAGGGTTTCTTTGGGTCTTTTGCTTGGGTTGCTGCACAAAGCATTTATTTCCCTACCTAAATTCAGAAGATTGCAGCGCTGTTAGATGGAAGTTGAGTTTGTGGTGTGTCCTCTGAAGAAAAATGGCAAGAGCTTTTTTTTTTTTTTAAATTAAACTCCTTTTGCTACATCAGCAAATTAGAGAGCCAGTTGAATATTGATGAATTCTTTGAGGGTGAGTAATAGGGCTACAAGCCTAGAAAATGAGGGAGGGCAGGCCTAAGTATTTACTCAAGTGAACAATCTTCAAATATTTTTCAAATATGGTGTCTCAAGGATTCTCTTAGGACCTCTGAAGCTAACAATGACTGTACAAGTGGCTTTTTATTTATTAAGCCCTTTCTAACTTGACGAAAGTCACAGGATACGAATTACCATAAAATGTGGCCAGAACTCATTTTGGGATTAGAAGAGTTGACACAGTTCACCAGCTGAGGCGTCCCCAGGCCTCCAACTGAGGACTCGGGCAGTTTCTCAAAAGAACCCGGAATGAAATGTACACCGTCTACTGTTTCTTGAGATTTCTGAAATACTGTTTTCAAAGCGGGCATTTTCAGGAAAATAGCACGTTTTTCTTTGCATTTTCTTCTGTGTGACATTCAGAAATTACCTTGATGAGTAATTGTAGTGTGGGGGAGAGTTTGACAATAGATTTGAAAGGTTGAGAAAAATAAATTAGCTGAGAAAAATAAATTAGCTCTAAACTGCACATATTCAAGGAAGGAGGAACATATTCAAGGAAGTTATGCATAACAAGGTATTTGAAAATTTTGGGGAAAGTGTTTTTTGAGAAACAGTTGTGAAAGAATCTTTGGAAATAGATACTAGTGAATCAACTTAAACCGAAACTTTTTTTTTTTTTAATTACAGGGAGATTTTCTAGAACTTAGCATTTTTATTTTAAATGAAATGCCTTTTATGATCATGTTTTTCGCAAAGGCCTTGAGTTAGAGAAACAAGATTTTCCTTATGTTGTAAATATCCAGAAATCTTCGGAGATAAAATCGGGGTAGAGTTACAGATTTAACAGAAGGAAAACAACTGGAATTATGAAGCTTCTACCTTGTTATTTATAAGGACTTTTTTTTAAGGTTCAAGCAAGGGTTAGTAGAGAGCAGTGACAATATAATCATGCTTGCTCCACTACCAGATTAAACAGAGATAGTGTTCTTTAGTAATTTTTATTTTACTTTATGAAATTAGCTATGAAAATAGTTCTTTGCAAAATTTAGGACTTTGGAGAAAATTTTCAAATCTTAACTTTTCCCTCTCCCATGCTCTCATCTGAAAAAACATAGAATGAGTTAGTAAATTTTTCCTTTTCTGCCAAAGAGCAGCTTAGTAAGTCGTTGATGGATTTTGCTTTTGATCTTGAGGTCTCTTTTCTTCCTCAAAGACACAGCGTCGCTGCCTTTAAAGCTGCTGAGATTTTGTCTTTAAACATGGCATGTTTCTCTTGTTGGGTGTGTACTATTGTCTTAATTACTCTTGGATTTTTGCCCATTAAATAAGAGATTGTCTCAGATGACTGACCCTTTGCACTAAGGGAAGGCTACAGTGAAGGAGTATAAGATGGCCTTAGCTTCTCTTGGTATTATGTTGCTCTTGCAGTGTGACTGTCTTATAAGTGAGCATGACTTCTTGTTCTTAATTTTTTTTTTTTTTTTTTTGGTACCAGGAATTGTACTCAGGGCCTCATGCTGGCCAGGCAGGTGTGGTGCCGCTGAGCTATATTCCTGGCCCTTGAATTCTTTTTTTTTTAAGGTTTTTTTGAGACAGGGTCTCGCTTTGTGGTTCAGGCTGGCCCTGAGCTCAGCCTCAAACTCACATCACAGCAATCCTCCTGCCTCTGCCTCCCGAGTGCTGGGATGACAGGCGTGAGCCACCACGCCCGGCACTGTGGTCTGTGGTACTGGTTGCTGCTGGGCGTGAGTCTCCATGCCCAGTATTGTTATGTGGTTTCCGGGGATCGAACCCAGGTCCTTGCGCTTGCAAGTCAGGCGCCGGAACCACTGAGCTATATCCCCGGCCCTGGCCCTTGAATTCTTGTTCTTTACACACAGTGTGACTTGACAGAGCCAAGGGTAATGACAGGGGCTTGGGATGGAAACCCCATTTCTGGTGTATATGGTAGCCAGAACCAGAGTTCAAGTGTGATCGTAGGCTAGATTTGGCAGCTTGCTTTCACCATAAAAATTATGGTACTACTTCTAACCTTATACCTCTAGTTCTTTCCTGAAGTCTCACCAAATTATGAAAAAAAAAAGAAAAATAAACTCCAATATATATCGATGTTAACATGTCAAATGTAATCTTGTTCAGGGAGGCTGAAGTGCATTTGGACAGTTTGTTGCTTTATTTATATTAAAAAAGTGAAGAAACTCAAACAAACTAACTCAAGAGTGACCAGCACAAGGAGGTCCTGTGAAAAGCACACGGGTTTGCCAAGTCTGAGTGACATCATTTTCAAGATCTTGCTATGTAAAGGGAAAACATTCCGTGGGGCAAATAATATCTTACTGGAGAGAGAGAGAAGAAGAAGGAACAGGAAATTGAAGGCTGCCAAGGGATGCTATCTTTATTTACACCCAAGATGTAGCTAAGTGTTTTACAAGCATGAGAGAGAGAGAGAGAGAGAGAGAGACAGAGACAGAGAGAAAAGTCAATATATATAACTGAAATATTTCTCTGAACATTAACACTGATCTGTCCAGAACTCATTTGAAGTTCTTGTTCTCTTCATAACCATTTACAGTTTTGTAAAAAATAAGACTGGATTGGTAGAATTTCTTAAACTGATGGAAAATGTCATTTCTTTTACTTCTGTCTCTTAAAATAGTTCTTTTTTTTCCTTTATGTATTGCTGGGAATTGAACCCAGGACTTCATACATGCTAAGCAATTGCTCTACCACTGAGCTACATTCACAGGCCTTAAAATAATTCTTGGATTACAATGGGATTTCATAAGCCTCCCCCTCTGTTGGTATGAGAAAAGAAATGAAGATTTGGACCAAATTTTAAATTTTAGCACTTACCCTAAACACAGAATATTTCCCTTATCGCTGAGTGTTCAGCAATGCCTCTGCAAAGCAGGCAAAAATAATAACAAGAGTGCGATGGAGGCCGGGGAGTTAGCTCAGTGGGTACTGCGCCTGTCTTGCTAGCGCAAGGACCTGGGTTCGATTCCCGGTAACCACATACCTACCATACTGGATGTGGAGACTGACCCCAGCAGCAACCAGTACCACATACCACAGTGCTGGGCGTGGTGGCTCACGCCTGTCATCCCAGCACTCGGGAGGCAGAGGCAGGAGGATTGCTGTGATGTGAGTTGGAGGCTGAGCTCAGGGCCAGCCTGAACCACAAAAGTGAGACCCTGTCTCAAAAAACCTAAAAAAAGAAGAAAAAAAAAAAAAAGAGTGAGATGGAGGGTCAGGGCCAGGGAAAAAGACAGAAAGAAAGGCAGTGAGCAAAGAAAAAAAAAATCAAGATCCCCTCATTAAAATCTGTCCTCAAGTTCAAATCTGCAACCTGCCACCCCTAGGTCACCAAGGTTACAGTCTCAGTTCTACCACTGATCTCTCAGCTGACTTCAGTCTCTCTCCCTGATCCTGAGTTGTGCCTACAATTTTTGTCACATGATTTCTTGGCACCAAAACCACATGACTCCAAAGCATAACTTCTGATGGCATTCAAGGCCCTCACAATCTGGCTCCTCTGGCTGCACACCCTACCTTTAGTGGGAGAAGCTGTCTCCTCCCATTTCCTCTTCCTTCAAGGCCTAGATAAATGCCCTCTCTTGCTTGAGGCCTCCTCAGTTGCCCTCAGAGCTGAGATTAACTGCCTCTCTCTTGTCTTGAGCTTTAAAAAAGCAAGTAATGCTGAGACTGTCTTCTTCAGCAGACAGGTAGTGCCTACCTTGAGGACAGGGATCTATCTCTCCCTCTCAGGCTTAAGTCCTGGGTTCAATTCTCTTCTCAGCACTTTGAAATGACTTATATCAGTTATTGTCAATGCATTTTTGTCAAATGAACACAAACCCGAGAATGAGAAAGAAGAAATGGATAGAACGAAAAAAAGTGGTACTTGATAAAGATCATGACTAACACCCTGCAGTGGCAGCTTATGTGTCTCTCAGTATCCTTGGTGCTAAGGTGGTCATGTTAACTCAACGGAAGTCCATCTGGAACTGGCATTTGAAACCCATCACTGTAATAATATGGAATTAAGCCTTGAAAAGGCCTTGGGTAAGAGGATGGTGTGACAAAAACAAGGCTTCAACAGATCACTTAGCTTAAATAGTAATCCTGTGAACTACGCACAAATGATGATAAACCTGTCTATCTCAGTAATTGAAAAATCACACTCCGAGTGACACACAGGAGTGAATTTTCTCATCTGGGAGGAGAAAGGGTGGAAACAAGTACTTCCCCTATGCTGATTATATGTCAAGGGCTATGCTAGGTGTCCTCTTTTGCTACCTATTCTCTTGCTCCTTCCTTCATTTTTCTCTCTTGCGCGTGCCCAAGCACACATGTGATTTTAATTGACCTTTAAATATTAATCAATTTCCTGTTCAACCAATCATAAAAACATGTGTCAAAATATAAGTAAATTTCAGACAACGTTAATTGAAATAATCCAGAAACCTACTACCAAAGGCTGCTTTGATGGAACAGAGAATTGAAAATATATACAAAATTTCTGTCTGGACCAGTCCTAACTGGATTTTCATGGTGACAGTCTTCCAGCTGGAGAATGTTCTTTTGCACTGGCAGCTTTTTATTTTTATTAATTAATTAATTAATTAATTAATTTTTTGAGACAGGGTCTCGCTTTGTGGTTCAGGCTGGCCCTGAGCTCAGCCTCAAACTCACATCACAGCGATCCTCCTGCCTCTGCCTCCCGAGTGCTGGGATTACAGGCGTGAGCCACCACGCCCGGCACTGTGGTACGTGGTACTGGTTGCTGCTGGGGTGAGTCTCCACACCCAGTATTGTATGTGGTTACTGGGAATCGAACTCAGGCCCGTGCACTTGCAAGACAGGTGTCGGAACCATTGAGCCAAATCCCTGGCCCCACTGGTAGCTTTTTAAAAAAAATCATTAAATATTTTATGCAATTGAAATAACGTTACCACTTATTTAAAATTTAGGTATATCTATCATCGGGAGAATGTGATTTTTTTTTCTACCTTAGTGGAGTGAAAGCTAAAGCAAATGAAATATGAAACAAAAATGAGAATCAATTTTTAGTTTGCACCATAAAAGCAGAGGGTTTTTGAAGAGATTATTTTATTTTGATTGCAGGCTGTGAGTTATTACAGGGAGTTGGTGTAGGCACGATGTTAAGGCTTACTTTTTGGGTTAATGTGTTCCTAATTTGACACACCCTTGGCAGTAAGGAGGGCTAGAATTTCTCTGACCCCAGAGAAACCAGCCGCACTGTGGCTTTAGGATTTATCTCTCTTTTCTCTCTTTCTGAGTTTCATTTTGTATTTTGCCATGCAGTGCAGCTCAGAAAATAGAATAAATATCCTGTGGGCATTACTTGGAAAATAAACTTTTAAAGATAAGTGTGGATGTGTATATGTTTAAGTTGTAGATAAAGCTTAAACACTTCTTGATAGAAAGAAGTAAGTACTTGGCTAAAAGTTGAAACTTTCAACTGTAAAAGGTGAATAATTTACATTAGAATGACATTTATATAATTAAGTGCATGTCACAAAGTTAAAATGACATTGAAAATAACCTTGACAATTTAAACATTTCTCCTAGTAACTGTGTATTTCTAAACAGCTGGGAAGGACTCTATTATGTTCCTTTGTGTTTGATTCAGAACAAATCCTCCTTGCTTGTTACAGGACATCTACAAATAAATGGTGACAAAGCCATGAAGCAAAGGGCCAGCCTGTCACTTTCCTCCCACAAGTGGACCAGCAGTCTATGCCAAGTTAGCCCCTCGCAGCTACTGTTGTTTCATAGTTCTGTAAGCTACTCTGATTTCCTGCATCAGCCTTCGGGTTAATTACACGAACCTCACTAATGGCCAAACGAGAATTGGGTAAGAACAAAGCAAAATACCTAGGTGATCAAAATAAAATATATAAGATGGCCTAGAACATGAGCTATGAAACATGAATATGTACCTGAAATCATCTCTAGATTACTTGTATTTCTCTAGCACAAGGTAATGCTTTGTGAATGGTTGTTATACTGTATTGTTCCGGGAATAATCACAAGAAAAAAGTCTGTACAGGCTCAATACAGACAATGATCTTTTCTGAATATTTTTACCCATGTTTGACTGAACCCGTGGATTTGGAACCTGCAGATACAGAGAGCAGATTGTCATTATGTGGGTCCCCCACCTCCCCACGTCAGGGGATTGTTGGCCTCGTCTGAATTACAGTATGTTAGAGGATCCTTTTCTGTAGTGCTGGGGTGGAACCTGGAGTGTTGCACATACTAGGCAAACACTCTTCCACTGAGCCATGGCCTATTAGGCGGTTGTTGAATTTATATTTTCGCGAATATGGGTGCCGTAAAACAATATTAGAGCTTATACCAGTGTCCTTATTTATGTTATTTCATTTCTATTTTCCACTTTTTTCTTAAGGGTTTAAATGGCTTTACAGAAATGTTCTATGGAATGGTGTTAATAAGTCAGTAAGTTAGTCCTTTAACTCGCATCTTGCAGGCCTTATTTTCCTAGAAGAAAGAAAATATAACTGAGGCAACGATGCAGCAGTGACATAGGCAGTATTTTTCTTTCCAGTTGGTGTCTCACCATATGTATTTACATGAATAAATCAAAGAGTATTGTACTTCTATAAACATATATATTTACATAAATGTGTAGGTCAGTTAAAGAATGTGCTTGTGAAATTTTCCAGTATGATAGATTCACGGAGTGGTAGCAGCATGAGCAGCCTGTACAGTGGTCCCGGTGACCCCTACACCCCAGTATGCACGCATTTTGTAATTCCCTCCTGAGGGTGTAGACGGGACCTACAGACTCTTCTTACAAATAGGACGGAAGTGTTGGGATGTACGTGCTGAGACTGAAATATGAAATGCACGGTGGAGTACTGCAGCCTCTACCTGCAGCCGTCCACTTTCCCTTCTCTCTCTTCATCACCTGCCACATCACAAGGATGCTTCAAAAGTCTATGGAGAAGGCCAAAGAGAGGAACTGACCTATCTTACCAACAACCACTTGAATGAGCTAGGAAGTAGATTCTCAGTTCCAAGTAAGACTTGCATTGACTGTGACTGCAGCTCACAAGAGCCCCTGAGCAAGAGGCACCTAATTAAATCCTTTCCATATTCCCTACCCAGAGAACCTATGACACAATAAAGACTTGTTGTTTGGTGGCAATTTGTTGTTCAGCAATAGACAACTAATACAGAAGGTCCTGTAGTTGTGTAACCAACATGGGTTTATAAGCTGAAATCTAATCTCATTTGTTTTCTTTTGTAAATGTTTTAGAAAATCATAGGACTGAGTCTTTCTCTCTCTCTCTGAATAAACAACTATAATTACAATTTAAACAGGATATTGTAGAGATCCATCATAATGATTAACACTAATTAGAACTAACAGACGTCTTTGTGAAAGTTAGTCTTCTCTTCTCAGTAAACAATTGTCTCTTGATAATGTATTTCTTACGAACATTCTGTGTGCGTGTGACCATTACTATCCTTAGTTTAATGTTTGAGCAGGCTTTTGTTATTGGAGAAATAGAGGTATAGGGGTATTATTATGCATTTCAAACATGTATTCACATTAAAGTTAGGAATAAAAGTCCTTTTGCCCCTGACATTTACATACACTGTACACAGATTTATAAAAATCTGGCTTGCTATTTTCAAGCTACAATAACAAAATTTGAACATTACTTTGAGTTTCCTTTTATGGATGAAAAATCTCATTATGGCTCTAATTTTTAAATATTTGACAAGCAATTATCTTAACGAATGGTTTCAGACAGTTTTGGCTTTCCCAGAGATTGAAAGGTGAAAATGTTGATTTCTTTTGAGGGCAACCAAGCATTTGTTATTATTATTCCAAGTATGATGAACATTGTGTGATGCACTTTTATAAATCATGTCACCTTAAAATTAACTGAACATTACCACAATAAAGGACGAAAACATTCCTTGGAAGTGGTGTTTCAAAAGGCAATAAAATTAGTCAATTAACATGCAGTTTTTTCTTACGATGTTTTGATCTACAACATCTTACGATGGTTTCTTGGTTTATGGACTCTCAGGTCCTTTCTTTGTACCAGTTGTTTAGTCAGTCAACTGGACTGCGTATCTACTGGATATTTTCACCTTGTACTATTCAGGTAAGTGCAAAACAAACAAACAAATGGGAGACAGACTCCCTCAAGCACAAGAAGCATATAGTTGAGTTGAGAATACCAAATATGCACCTAAAATAGTCAAAGTACACATTTACTGATTTAAAGATATATCCAAGTCAACCTGTATAGGTTACCATTATATTTTGAAAAATTGTGCTTAATTATATTGGATTGTCAACCCATGCAAAATATGATTCTTGACTATAGTGTTTCTTGACATGTTTATTCTTGCTATTCTCTTTGCCTAGAATGTCCTGCCACTGCATTTTCACTTGATGTAATTCTACCTCTCTTTTAAGGTCCAGTTAAAGAATGCCTAATTCCATGAATACTTTCTTGGTGTCCATCTTGGTTTATCTGTTACATTAGACTCTACAGCCCACCTTGCCTTTATCAGTAGAATTCCATTAGTTATACTTATCATTCTAACTAGAGAGTTGGAGACAAGATCACTTGTCTTCTATCTTCTTTGCTATCTCTTCTTCTCCTACACTTTTTATAATGATACCTTGAAGATTGAAGATTTGAGAATGCCGGTCCTATGTTCCAAAGCACCTGCATTCATGTCATTCCCCTGAGGTTTAATCTCTCATAATTACTCCGTACGTTAGCTGCAGCTCCATTTCTTGAAGTGATTCCTGCATATATCCACTATGGATGCCTGTATGGCCTCAAACTCAACATGTACACCCTTTACAAATCTTCATCCCTGTCATTGCTCCTCACTCCAATTTCCTTACTGAAATCTAGAGCATGCCATGTCTTCAGAGCCCTTGGGACTCCAGATGGTGACATCTTTTTTGAATCTCTCTCTCTCTCTTTTACATACGTGCAGTAAGCAGATTAGAGCTTAGTTTAAGTCTTATGTCTTCCATGAAGCTTGTTCTCTATGCTTCAAGATCTGGAGCTTTCCTCATTCAAAATTCACCTGTTCTATTCAATTATCTCTTAATTGTGACTATGAGCTAAAATAAATGAAATCTTCTTGCTATGCACTTGAAATGGTTCTCACTTTCTTCTCTTCCTACCCTTCAACTCCTTTCTTCATCTGTAGTCCTCATCTCCTGTCACCTAGTTTGTAGCTATGGCCCCCTTAGGTGCTCAACATAAGGCACTTGTTAACCTTGTCTCAATGCTTCTACGCACAGAGAATCTTTTTCTTCCTTTTCTCCTTTGCTTGTCTAAGTCTTTCTTATCTTTTAAGAGTAGGATCAGTGCTTACCTCTTCCAGCAAATCTTCCTGGATCTCCCATTTCCATGGAAGATTCTCTTCTCCGGGAGGGGTTGTTGGGTATTGTATGGCCAACTTTCCAACACTATGACCAAATACCTGACATAAACCATTTCAAAGAAGGGAAATTTATTTTGGCTTACAGCTTCAGAGGTTTTACTCTATGGTCAGCTGGCTCTGTTGCTTTTAGGCCTATTGTAAGGCAGACAAATTATGGCAGAAGGCTTGGACACAGAACAGCTGCTCATCTGGCAACCAGGAAGCAGAAAAAGGGAAAGGGTCCAAGGAGAGGAGGCCAGAGACCAGGTATAGTCTCCAAGGTCATGCCCCTGCTTCCTTTAACTAGATCTCACCTTCTTTTTCCATCTTCTTCCTATAATGCCATCACATTATGAGCTCGTCAGCAGATCCAGCTACTTGATAAGAGATATAACTCTCCTGATGCAATTGCACTTTAATAAGCCCATCAGCTAGTGACCGAGCCTTTAGCACATGAGTTTTGGGGGTTAATTCAAAATTTATGTGACTCTCATTAGTTATTTAACAAAAAGAAATTGTTCATTTAGAAGAAGAGCAGCTTTGTGGATGATCTCAAAGTACTTGTTAAATTTTGTACATGGTGATTTTTATGAATGCCTTTAAATAATTTGAGAATCTATGCACTAGAATAATAAGTATTCATTAATGTTTTAGAAAAATCCAAACCATAACACACAAATGAAAGTAGACTTTGTAGTGGGGCAAACTGGATTTGTGTCTTTGTGAGGCTATTTACTAACTATACAAGTTCAATTCCTCTATGCGTCAGTCTCCTTGTCTATAAAACAGGGAAAATAAGGCCGGGGATTTAGCTCAGTGGTTCTGGTGCCTGCCTTGCAAGTGCAAGGTCCTGAGTTCGATCCCTGGTAACCACATACAAAAATGCCAGACATAGTGACTCATGCCCACCAGCAGTCAGTATCACATACCACAGTGCTGGGCGTGGTGGCTCATGCCTGCAATCTCAGCGATTGGGAGGCAGAGGAAGGAAAATTACTGTGAGTTCGAGGTCCACCTGAGCTACACAGTGAGCTCAGGGCCAACCTGAACTACAAAGTGAGACCCTGTCTCAAAAAACAAAAACAAAACCAACCAACCAACAAACAAAAAAACCAGGGAAAATCATCTTTCCTTTATAGAGCTACTGTGAACTCTACATGAGTTGATATATATATATATATAAATAATATGTCTGGTACACGGTAACTACTATCATTACTAAGTTTGCTTTGGGTCTCTTCTGAGGCTGATACATTATGCACACTCAGTGGATGTCATTGTAACGATTGCCCCTTGCGGTTGTGAAACTCTCAACTAGCACACAGTGGATCTAATGTGTTTGACATTCATTGTTTGACAAGTTACTTGTGTGTATTTTCATGTTTAAGGGTCTATAAGCTTCTGAGGAGAAAATAGGGTAAAGAAGTGCTAGTTTCTGTACATAACCCATCTACTCTTGCTTCTCTGGCTCCATTGCTCATAATCACCACCTGTTCCTTCACCCAGTCTCCATTAGATTGGACTACACTACTTGGAGTTTTACGCATGACCTCAGCCCAGGTCTTCATGGCTTTGCACAGGCCATTCTCTGGACCACCTGGGCTTAGATAGCTTCTAGCCCCTCAGGCATTTTTACTTGACCTCTCTGCTCCCCTTAGACTGTGTTAGTCTTGTTCACCATTGTATCCTTGGCTTCTGTCATTGTGCCTGGCACACAGGACAAGTGCGACAAACATCTGTTGCATGAATGTACTGCTTCCAGGATTACATACTTTTCCTCAAGGATGAGCAAGGCATTTTTAAGTTAATTGCTACATTTCTTTACTCATAACTGTGCTTCTCGTTTTTACTCATCAGCTAAAACACTTTGTTTATATTAATATGTACACACACGGCACTAAAATATTGCCCGCTTCATCAAACACTAATTCTTACTGATGAGCCAAAAGTTGTATAGATATATGGTGTACAACATGATGCCTTGAGATAGTCTGCTTTTCCATAGGTGTGTGGCCTTGCGCAAGGTTTTTAATCACTCTATGCCTCAATTTTATGACTTGAAAATGGGTGTGATAAGACTATTCATGGAGCTGTAGAGAGGATTAAATAAGATGCTTCTGCTATCTGGAGTGTTTTCTCTGTAGACCATCTCAGGACTTACTCTTTCTTTACATTCAAGATTGAGTTCAAATCCTGAGTCCTCAGAGGCTCTGGCCTCTGCTTCCCTCATATCTCTTTGTTGCAAGTTCTTCATAGACTTTTCTATTATTTGACTTTTTCATTACTCACTTACTTATTTGCTCATCATCTAGCTGTGTGATCTCAGTTTTTCTGAGTCTTTTTCTGCTTACTGTCATGTCCTCAATGCCTACAGCCACTCCTGGTATGTAGGAGCACTGAATAATAAGTATTTGTTGAACAATTCTTTATTCTCATTCCTCCAAGCCTTTGAGAAAGCTAATGGGCAGCCAAACTCGGTGACAATTTTCTAATCATACATACTGGGAGGAGGAGGGACTTCCTTTTAAAGTGTATCAGTTTGTGACTGAAGTATCATGTAGAGCTGGTGGAATATAACATGCATGGTTCTTGGGACCACTGATGATTTTTAAATCACTAGTGAGAGTTATAAAAAGCAATACAGTTATAGATCAAACTAAAAAGGCATGAAGCTAAGTTCTAGGTGCTGCTGAGAATAAGTGAAATGGGGATAGAGATAGAGAGATGCAGATGAAGAAAGCTTTCTGAGAGGACCATAAAGAAGACATAAGTCATTCTAAAGAAAAGAGTCCAGGCACTAATGTTTGCAAATCACTTAGAGTAGAGCCTGTCTATAGTAAAATATATATATATATATATATATATATATATATATACACACTTATGAAATAAAAACACTCAAGTGATATTTTATGCCTTCAGAATTTTATATTGTTTCTTTAAAAAGATACAAAAATATTTAAAAAGATGCTATAAAGTTTCCATGAATTTCTCTTTCCTAAAATCGCCCTCAGAGAGGGCCATCATGGCACTTATTTTTACTTGCTTATTTTTACACTACTTGCTAACATGAAAAGCATTTGCAGGAGACTCAAGCAACCCTTGGGAATCACATGAGTTCAATCAGAGCATCTGAGGGAAGATACTAATACTCAGAAGCATAAGTAAAATAAGATGATGGCAGAAGATAAGCCTCTTCAGGGTTTTCTTGGTGAGGGCGGTCCTGAACGTGCTCATCGGTGAAGATACAAAATCTGCAATTGCAGGGGGCCCTTGCGCTGGCCTGTGATGAGGTAGGCTCGGTTTGGTGCGTCTCATCACTCTGGACCGTGGCTACATTCTGACTGGTTGCGGGACTGGAGCGGGCCAGAGGGAGCCATGGGGACTGTGTGGGAGCAGCGCAGGACACTGGGATCACATACTTAGATGACGTGGCTTTAGCTTCATAGTGCAGCTCGCTGCTGTAGATGACTACATTCTGAGAAACGGCCTTCACTCTGATGCCACATTCGTTGACGCGGTAGGTGAAGTGGTACATATGCGGCTCAATGTAGTTTGCAGGACATCCTTGGCCCAAGTGCAGCTCGTGAAAGTGTACAAACACATCATCATTCCACATGAAGGGTGGTACCGAGACCGTGAACCAGTCCAAGGAGCACAGCACAGTGACGAAAATTTCTCCATAACAGGCCGAAAACATGGCGGTGAGGATAAGCAGCCCCGTTAGCACGTTAAAAGCTTTCATCCTTGCAGACAGTGTGGTCACACCACAGAGGACACAGGAAGCTGACGAGGGACGGTTTCTACAACAGACAAGAAACACAGGGGCAAGTCAGCTGAATTGCTAGTGAAAGTTCACAAATGATCCTTGTAAAGTAAAAGACTATTTCTAAAACCTTAAGAAGAAACCGTTCATGTGAGATATGATTGAATTTTATTGTTGGGACATGCACGTTTATCAGCTATTGGTGAGTACAATGGAATTTTTTTCTTTCCAGTGGTCCTTGCATGCTAGGCATGTGTTGTACCACTGGACTACTCTGCTCGCCCTTCCTTTTTCTCGGTGTGGAGGACTGAACTCTGGACCTTATGCTTCCAAGGCAGGTGCAGCGCCACTGAGCTACATCCCTGTCCCTTACACTGGCTTCTGTAAGGGACTTTGCCATGCTGTTTGGGTGTAAAACACCTGTACCTCCCCATGTGGATAATGAAACTCTACCTTGATTGGAATGGCGTCCTTTTGTGTGTAATCCCAACAATAGACCAAAAGAAACAGTTTTTGCACCAAACATTAAATAAAGACAGTGGAGATATAGTTTTTTTGTTTTTGTTTTTTTTGTTGTTGTTGTTTTTTTTTGAGACAGGGTCTCACTTTGTGGTTCAGGCTGGCCCTGAGTTCAGCCTCCAACTCACATCCCAGCAATCCTCTTGCCTCTGCCTCCTGAGTGCTGAGATTACAGGCGTGAGCCACCACGCCTGGCACTGTGGTATGTGGTACTGGTTGCTGCTGGGCATGAGTGTCCACTCCCAGTATTGTATGTGGCTACCAGGGATTGAACCCGGCTCCTTGAGCTTGCAAGACAGGCGCTGGAACCACTGAGCCAAATCCCCAGCCCCATTGTGGAGATATAGTTTAATTCAACTTGGCAACACTTTCCGCCTTAAGGGCCGCGACATCCTCTCATAGATCATCTTAATGAACATCTCCTGATTGCCTTGTTTGTTAGCAACAGATTTAATTGTACAAAAACATAAGAAGAAATTGTAATTTATTCCTGACAACAGACTGAAATTTTGCTGTCTCATGTAAAAGTAATCAAATGAGTGCTTCATGAGCCCCAGTGGTACCACCATAAGTCACCGTGACCAGAAGACTGCCTGGCTCGTTCATGGGGACGCCTTGTAAAACAGAGAGATTGCAGAAACATAAAAACATGCTGGTTTTCAATGTCGTGTTTTTCAATCCATATTACACATGAAAACTACTTAAAAGTTCCATATCAAAGGGAGTATTAGACTCACGCTTCACACATTGACAAACTTTCTCAAAAATCTTTGCCTTGGTCTTCTGTTTACTAGCTTTTTTGCTTTTTCAATAGGAAGCCCTGGTGCCACTCCATGCCATGACTGCCTTTCCCATCTTTTAGAATGGCAGGCAGAGCAGGGTGGTAGAGCTAAGAGTCTAGGATACATAGTTGTACTCGTACAAATTCTCAATGCCGAAAGTGACTATGATGGATATATATAATGTACCAATAAAGATTTGAATAAAAAAAAGAAAAGCAAGCCTTATCAATGAAGATATAAACAGATGGAATAAGAGGTTCTGGATATTAAAGTACAAAAAAAAAAAAAGAAAAGAAAAAGAATACTTGTGTTTATAATGTGGTATCAGAAGGAAGTGACAAGTGAAGAAAAAACATTAAATGAGATCCAACCCAGCTTTCATTTTAAGGGTAGAAATGACATGAGTTAAGTCAAAAAGGGCTAAAATTTAGAAGCAAGTGTATATGCAACATACAAGGTTCACTTACGATTCCATCTGAGATATGTGTCTATACCCATGCATAGATAAAGTCATTCTTTGAACACTATTGATTGAATATCTACTGCGTGCAGAGCGCTGGGGTAAAAATCACCCCAAGACACTTCTTTCTTCCTCTTTGTCCCCAGTTGCAAAATGCAGCTCTTGTCTTTCTTTGCTATTGGTGACTCTGCCGCATTCTTTAATGTCAACCATGGCGTGAGGCCCACGAGAAGCGTGCGCTGGCCCGGAGGGAACGCTTTGTTTCACGTTCCCATTGGTGCGGTTTGCTCTGTCTGTCCCTCTCGGCTTACTGAGTCCTCATTCTCTCGGGTTTCATGGGGTATAAAGAGAAGCCAAAGGGATCTGCTTGGCTCCTTCATTTCCATTTGGTCCATTCTGAAGTATTTCTGCTGAGCCTGCTTTTTTTTTTTTTTTCTTTTTTGCTTTTCACAAAGGAAAAGGAGAAATAGCAGCAACGAAAACAGGGAAACTCTGATGTGAGCTTGTCCTAGGTGACCAGTAGTTAAGTCAACAACCACTTGCTCCAAAATAATGCATAGTTTTTGCTGAGAATCCTTTGGGAGGCAGAGAAAATCACCTCCTCACACCACCACTGCTGTACTGTTGTCTCAGTCCCCTGCTCCCTTTCTTCCTTGCTGTCCTTTCATTCTTTAATGTGGTTTCATGGCCTCGACCTACCAATGTGGAACAAAAACTTTCCCTTTAAGCAGTTCCCAGAATAAGGAAACTATTTGTTGGTTCCATTTTTTTTTTTTTTTTTGAGACAGGGTCTTGCTTTGTAATTCAGGCTAGCCCTGAGCTCAGCCTCAAACTCACATCACAGCAATCCTCCTGCCTCTGCCTCCCGAGTGCTGGGATGACAGGCGTGAGCCACCACACCTGGCACTGTGGTATGTGGTACTGGTTGCTGCTGGCATGAGTTTCCACATCCAGTATTGTATGTGGTTACCAGGGATTGAACCTGGGTCCTTGCACTTGCAAGACAGGCGCCGGAACCACTGAGCTAAATCCCCAGCCCTGTTGGTTCCATTTTTGTTGTTCAAACCCCCAAATAGAGACCGAAATGTAATGCTTTTCCTGTCCTGAGAGAAACCATGCATTTCCTCTCCTTCCCTAGAGCACCTTCCTCAGACTCTCCTCTCAGCGCGTCCCTGCCCTCTCTCAGACGATTCAGAGTTATAAAATGCCTGGATGCTCTGAGAAACAAGACAGCCCCCAAGCACTCACTGCAGACTACCTTCCCTCCCCACACCCACTTCTTGAGTCAGTGACCTCACTGAGTTTGGGGTTTCATTTAGTACACATCTCTGAACTTGGACAAGACAGAATCCATTTTCTCTGATTTTCTTAAAGCCAGGAACAAATTACCATGAGGTGAGAGCAATAAGGGAAGATGCCTGTGCGTGGAACAGCCTACCTTTGGGCTCAGCAAGACTTTAAAAGGAAGTTGACCGGGCTCAAGTTTAAGGCTTTTCCACTGTGAGGTGAGAGGGAGGAGTCCAGAGGTTAGGAGAGCAGAATGTACTTGCTAATGAGCTTGCTAAGCTTTAACTCAATGCCACACTTTGGAACTGGTTCCCTTTTGCTGAGTACAGGTCATCAGAAAATGGCAGCCTCCCTTCCCCGGCTGCCTGCAATTCCCAGGGAAGGGGAGAGTGGTGTGTGTGTGTGTGTGTGTGTGTGTGTGTGTGTGTGTGTGTGTGTGTGTGCGCGCGCGCGCCCCCGTGCCTGTGCGCTGGAGGATGGTTATAAGTCTCTCACAACACAGTGTGAATTCATCACATCAGTGGACTTCGCTAACACCTGGCAGAGATGTGCTGGCAGAGTGGGATTCGGACGAGGGACAGAGAAAGTGGGCTCTGGTTACAGGAAAAAGAAGTCCAGGGCAGTGGTGACCAACCCATGGCCTGCGGTCGGTTGCAGCTGGCTGTTTATCATCATAGAAAGCTCTAAAACCATCGCCATCACTGTCCTGGGGGCTGGGTACAGGAAGGCGAGGGTCATGGGGCGGGCGCCATGATGAAGGTATCTTTAGTCGTAGTTGGGACTGTACATCACAGTGGCCTGGGGCCTGTGGACAGAATTCTAGTTAAGGCTTCCAGAAATCTGCAGAGGGACGGTTGGGCACTGAGGGACAAATGAATGCAAGCAAAGGCAGGTATGCTCCCCTTGGGACCACCTTTACTTGCTTCTTGGTGTGAGCTGGGTCGTAGGAGAGCAGCTCTCCAGGGCTTTCATGACCAGAGCGCCATTTGGACTGGATCGCACATTATGGAATGAGCTGAGATGCATTTGTCTAACCAAGCAGGGGAACTACCGAAACGTACTTGTTCTGAACCAAGCTGCAACGAGGTCCAGCAAACCCCAGGCTGCTCATAACACCTACGTGTAAAATGTTTACTTTCACATATCGCATCTTTTCTCTGGTATGAGAAAATGAAGATGTAAATGAGTCCTAGCATTGTATGTTATATATTGTGAAATAGAAAATGCTCAATGTAAAATAAGATGAAAGGGGACAATGTTGAGATTGTAACAAAAAAGTAAGGAAACAAATTTCATATATATGGGGGGGTGGTAGGGTGGGTGGGGCTATGGGAAAAA
>PVIR01000745.1:0-64766 GCA_004026965.1 Petromus typicus | reverse complement strand
TATAAAAAAAATGTTTATTTTCCTTGCAACTAAAAAGTACATGTGGATTTCTGTTTTCCTCAACGTGCTGTATACACATACTTTTCCATTAGCTTCTTTAACAAAGGTTTTCCTCCTGTTTTATTTTTCCCCAAGAACTCTCTAAGAAGCTTAATTCCTAATAAATCTATACTTAAAAAAATCATGAAATGTTTCATTTTGGGAACATGAACTTGAATGCTTTTTTTGCCCTGTGATCAGAGCTGTTCTTTTAATTAAATCTAGAAGAACACAAGTGTGGATGTTTCGGTGATACCTGTGTCAGTCAGAGTGCGACACAATGAGATTAGCAAAGCAGACTGTGATCTAGTGGTACCCGAGAAACCAAGACAACCCATTTTTCTTCTTACTTCCGGGATCAGGATGCCTTGGCATGAACAACCGAGGAAAGAAGAACTGCATGTAACTCGCATTGATCTTTTCCGAAAGTGCTACGTATGAAGTTCAGTGCTGGTCTTGTCTTTACGTTGACTAATAATTATGTACACTCTTGTCCCTCAGTATCCACGGAGACAGGTTCTGGGAACTCCAAGGACACCGAAATCCACGGATGCTCAAGTCCCTTATGTAAAGTGGCACAATAATGACACACAGACTCTGCAATCCTCCCACGTCCTTCAAATCATCTCTAGAATACTTCGAATTCTAAATGAGATGTAGATGATTGTTATATTGCACCGCTCAGGAGCTAGTCACGGTGGTGCCCGACTAATCTCAGCACTCTGGGAGGTTGAGGCAGGAGGCTTATAAGTTTGAGCCCAATCCGGGCATTTTAAGGATTTAGTGAGACTCTGTCTCAAAAGAGGCTGAGGATGTCACTCAGAATGGTGCCTCTGTTCAATGCCCAACACCACACAAAACATGCTACATTTTTTTAGGGAGTCGCGACAAGGGGAAAACAGCTGTAAACTCTGCATCAGGGGTTGAGGGTAATTGCTACCACCTTTCCTGCACAAACCTAAACGCGGCCATTTTTTCCACAAATTAAGTTCCTGAAATGAGATACTTCTGTGTATGTGTGTATCAATTATATATGTAATATTACACATATCTACACAAATACTATCTCTGTTTATGTCTGTATATGTTGTGGAATGATGAGGACAAATTACTTGACATAGCTGTCACCTCAGTACTATTTTTTTTTTTTTTTTTTGGCATTACTGAGGGTTGAATTTGTGAGGCAGATGTGGTGCCACTGAGCTACATCCCGGGCCCTCACCTCACTACTTCTATTACCAGAGACCTGAGGTAAGGAGTATAAGTGGAGAAATTTGACGTTGTCAAAGGGTAGAAAATTTCAGTTACACAGGAGGACTAGTTCTTGAGATCTATTGCACAGTGTGGTGACTACACTTAATGTATATTTCCAAACTGCTAAAAAAGCGGATCTGAAATGTTCTCACCACGAAATCCACTTCTTAATCTCTTACAAGAAAGAAATTGAATACTGGTCTAAACATGAAGCATTTGAGATCTCGGGAGGTAAAGACTCGAAAACAGACAAAGCTGAAATCCAGATCAGCTCTGTGATGCTGGCGAGCGGGGTGAGAAGCCTAAGGCGGGCCTTCTTGGAAGCAGGCGGGATTTTTGCCTCCCCATCTCCTCTCGTGTCTTTGGAGACACCGATGAACTCTTTGCATGGGGAATGGGGAGGGGAGTTAGCTAACCATTTCCACATCTGGTTTTGTGAGAGTTTGGAAAAAGAGCTCGCTCCATAGGCTCCTGGAAGCTTTTTGGTCCGACAGTTATTTATTTTAAAAAATTCAATATACTTGAGACAGCATAGCTATCATTTGTATATTGTTTTCCCAGAATCTTGTTGTCAAAACAAAAGGAAACAGAGGGGAAAAGGAAACTCCAGAGCAGCATGCAATTATCTCAGGGAAATATAACTGTCAGGACTTTGATTTGTGGTGAAGTTTGTTCGCTCTTTTCCAGCTGATTTGAAGAAAAATGAATCTGAGTGAAGCTAAAGATTCTTTTTACAAAACAAGAACTAAAAAGAGTCCTAACACCCTGTGAAGTCTGTAGTTTAGAAATTCAAGTAGTCACATCAAACTTTGCCCTACAAACTATCTCAAGGTTTGAGAGCCTTTCCAATTTGAGGTTCTTTTATACCTCAGTTTTAAAGAATTAGTTGGTTCGTTGCTCTCAAAGAAAAGTGAAGATCGGGATTAATACTAATGACATTGAAAGTACATTAATGTGAGTTGGAAAATTAAATAACTCCTTTTGTAAGATTTACACTCATTCTGAAGGCTCGGGCCGGTTCGGCTTTCCAGCACAGTGTTAAAATAATCACACACTATTCATCATCTTGCAGGGGAGAGGAATTACGGACTGCTATTGCTTAACAATGTGCATTTTCTCAACAGAGGAAAACACCTTGACTAAATCCTAAAAAGAATTTCATTAAAATTAAACTAAAATGAAGTCATTAGAAACAATTCTTTCTGATTGTATTTTTTCATATTTCTGACTGCATACACATGGAAAGATACAGAAAAGAAAAAAGAAGAAAATACTCCTCAAATTCAGAATAACCACTGTTAAATTTTTGTTTCACATACTTGCAATTTTGGGGGGGAGGATAGGCATATATACATATACATGATTCAAGCTTTTCTGGAAAAAAAGTCAAGGCTTTTTGAAAGCTGTTTTTAATTTTTGACATTGAATTTGAAAGCAATCAAAGCATTATTTTTGTTTGGGCCATCTGGTTTTGTTCTTATAATCTGTTAAACTATCAAGTATAGTTTAAATGTCATGGTTCATCTCGTACACAAATGAAGGCTGTGAAATAAACAAGGGTCCAAGCTCCTTGTGAGAGGGAGAAAAATTTTCACTAGGTCACAAATTTGGTTACTTGAAAGGTGAACAGTCCAATGTGAAATCAAACCATGATTTGGCTACACAGAGCAGCTAAACTGTGCCCTGACTGAACATAAATATTTATAAATAAATAAATATAGAAAGCTGTACTTCAGGGGCAATTGCAAATTTCAGGTCATGGGAACTCCTTCACGTTTGTGCAGAGAGGCTAAGTTGGATTCACCTAAAAGTTGAATAAAGGGATAGATTTCATAATTTCCATAAAATATAAGGAAAACCTCAAATGCATGCCCCTCATTTTGTTTGTGATTTAATTTAATCATCTATGGGGTTTGACACCCAGCGTCCCTTCTCTTTTTAACAGAGGAGGCAGGTTTGTGCCTGTGCAGAGCTGTCTGCTGCACAGCATCCGGGGAAGTCTGCCCAAGCTGGGTCAAGGCCTGGTAGCCAAGGTGCTTTCAGGAGGGGCCATCAGCCGGCAGGAGAGTTGCTCAGTTGCTCTGTCCAGAGCTTCTCCACCTCTTTAATACACCTGTGTCAATATATGACCCTCTACATGGTTTCCCAAACTTGCCAGGTAAAGTCATCTCCCTTTTGAAACTGGGACTTCTTAAAGTGAGCGGCACATATATGGTCCCTTGAAGGCAATGTAAGTCCAACTCAGGAGGTGCATGGTCCTGTAAGGGCAGTCTGAGTCCAAATCAAACTACAGATGACTTTTTAGACTGTTTGGTTGATTTTTGTCTTTAAATTACTTTGACTAGTGTATGTTTACAATACATAATGGTGGTGTTTATTTAGGAGAACTGATAACACATGTAATCCATTTTGATCCTTTTCAACACTTGTACCTTCACTTCCCTTACTTCTTCCCTCCCCTGAACCCCTTCCTCATCTCCAAGAGTCTGGCTTCTTGTTTTCTATCATCTCTCCTTTTTTATTCATTATATTTTATTCATTTATATTTTAGATTTATCATATAATAGAAACCATGTGATATTTAACTTTCTGTGCCTGACTTATTTTACTTAGCAATACAGTCTCAAACTTCATCCATTTTCCTGCAGATGACATGATTTCATTCTTGTTTATGACTGAGTACTACTCTGAGAGTGCATCTTGTCCCAGTGGGGCCAGTGGGGTGAGTCTCTCACACACCAGCGGACCCGTGGCCCTCTCTGGACTGAGTGCCCGTTGTGCCAGCTCTGTACTGAGACAGCGACTCAGGCCAACTTCAGGTTTTATTTCAGTGTTCCCCATCCTGAGTGCTTCCCACAGAGCCTGGCTGTTGATACCATCTTTGCGCAGGATAGAGTATTCCCCCGGTAATGATATTGAAGGTACATTCAAGTGGGTTAGAAAATTAAATAATCCTTTTGTAAAATTTACACTCATTCTAAAGACTTTGGATGTTGTAGCTCCTTATCCCAGCACTATCAAAATCCTTGGGACAGAGTGCTGTCTTGGTACCTTCTTGTAATGCATATTTGGTTTAAAAATATCTATATCTACACACATGCCATAGGTTAAAGTTGTGCTCATCATATGCTTATTATAATATATAAATATAATACATGTTAAAAATATAGAAGACTCATAACTGATAATATACACATATATAATAACTATTATAATGTTATTTAAACAATAAACATACTCTCTTTGACAAAGAATAAAAGACTTTCTCCTGAAATTTTTCTCAAGGACCAAGTCTTTAAACTTCTATCCTTGGACTGCAAACATATATAGGTTCAACTATTTCCCTTTCAAAAATGTATGTTGAAAATTTAACCCCTAGCACCTCAAAATAAAACATTATTTGGAAATAGGGTCTTCACAGACGTGATCAACTAGTGTGAGAACATTATGGTAGGCTATAATCTACTATGACTGATGTTTTTACAAAAAGAGGAAACTTGGATACAGAGACACAGGCAGAGGGAAGATGACATGAAGACACACAAGTGACTGTGTGTCAGTCAGGTCAAGTGACTGGCCTGATACCTCTCCAACCAAAGGGGAGTCCCAGGACTAGTTCTCTGAGGCTCTCCCAGAGCCACAAGAGAGTGTAGCCCCACTAGGACCTCCATGTTGGACTTCTAGCCTCCACAGCTGTGACACAATACATTTCTGTTGTCTCATGATAGCAATCTGTAGTAGTTGGTACAGTCCTATATATTTTTTTTAATAAACTGAACATACCCACATGCTCCTTTCCTGAGAGAACTTGCAGTTGTTAATGTTCTGACTCTCTGTTTTGCTCTGACCTTAAATCTCTTTTACAGTTAGAAAGATGACGAGACAACAAAGAATAGAGACCAAGAAAAAGAAAAAGAGTAAAAAGAACCTGTTTGATGCCTAGGCCAGAACAGAAGATCTTAAAGCAATATTAGGACTATTTCCTAACTTCAAAGCTATTCCAAAAAATGGGTGGGAAAATCTAGTGTGGAAATGAGTTCGCCTTTGTTCTTGGGAGGTGTTCAGGTAGGGGTTGGAGACCGACCCACTTGTCAGGAAACTGAAGAGGAAATTTCTGTCCTATGTTGAAGGTTCTATCATACAATCCTCTGCATGTACGTGCATGTATGTACATATGTGTATGTGTTTGAGTAGTAGTAGTAGCTAAAGAAGTACACAGATTAGCACACATATTATGAACACATGCATGGGAACACACACATACATCATACGTGCATACAGAAGACGTTTATATCGGACGCTTATATCGGTTTTCTCTTTAAAGCCTAATATCATTAATATGCAACATACATATGATTATACAACATTACCTTATGGGGATTTGAGCCCTGAGCCAGGTTTTTGTTGAGACTAGATGTGACTGCACTGGTGATGATTTCAAGGGAAAGGTGGCAGAGGAGAAGGGAGGGCGAGTCATGACATAAAGGAGACCACTCAGAATGAGGTGGACTGCGCAGCTCTGAACGCTCTTTACAAAACTCTCACACTGGGTAGAAAAAGTTGGGGCTCTGCCCTTGGATTTATAGTCTATGGAGGCCCTATTACAGCTGTAGGGCAAGTGTTCAAAGACATAAATATTTTCTGTTTAACCTAGAAAGTAGTAGTAGTCATGGTCCTTTAAACTATATTTATGCCTCTTTGTGATATTTTAAGCAATTACAGAATCATGGTATTTTCAAGCAGTAGGATGAACATACATGGATCACGTATGACAAAAAAAATCTCAAAAACATGGCTTTTTGGGCCTTAATTTGGGTATCTCTTATATGTACAGAGGAGTTGTCCTGTGTCCCCTCCTCGCAGAGTGTACTCCTCCTTGTTCTCCCATTAGATATTTGCAGCTGTCTTTTAAAGTCCCCAAAGGCAGGCGTCACATGTTAAAGCTGTGGAAATAGGGGTCTGGAAGGGCAGAGAATGTTGGCCAATCATGGTTGGGCAAGTCTATTTGGGCCTCCAACTGCCCTTCCAACTTTCCTGGTTTCTCACACCCTTTACAATGCACACACAATTGCAAGACATTATTATGGATTCGTAATTGTGAAAGGAAGGGAAAATCCTGAAGTGGCTTGGCCTATGGACTACTGCTCCAAAACACATGGGGAAATCTGCTTTCTTGTCTGATGGCCAAGTTATTTAGGAGAGGGGGCAGAATCATTTCTCAGACTGAGCAATGCAAAACACAGAGGGGCTCTGGGAACAAGTTCTACCCCTGGAGCAGGCTGAGAGAAGCTTTAAGATTGCTGAGGACATGGAGGGCAGAAGCAAAGCTTTCTAGAACAGATCAGACTTTGCAAAAGACAGGAGGAAGAACAGAGTATTGTCAGGCTTCCACGCAGGGCCCATGTCACATGATGGAGAGGGCAGAGCCAGTTAAGATACCAGCTGAGCATGTAGTTTTCTTTCCTGGAAACCTGCACCTGATTTCCTGGAAAACAGGTGAGTTCAAATGGAAGGGTCCCCTGATGAAACTTAGGATAGTACGGGCAGATGTGCATCCCTGGGAGGACATCCATTCCCCAGGAGGGAAGATGAGCCCTTCATTTCAAGAGCTCTGTATCGCTCTTTATGGACCTGCCTATTTTCCATCAAACAGCTATTCCTCACGGCAAGATGTCAGTTCCCAAATCCATCCCAGTATACTTAGGTTAGGTCCCCCTGAGGAAGGAAGGAAGAAAGGAGGGAAGGAAGAAAAGAGGGAAACAAACATTCACTGAGGCATTGTACTAAGGGGCTTAGGAGCAATATTTCAACTCTCACTCTAACCCTGTGTGATACGTAGCATTATTACTAACTTCATTTTATGGAAGAGGAAATTGAGGTCCAAAAAGTCAAGAAAGCTCAGTAAAAACCAAAGCTAGTAAGTAGCCAAGACAAGACCCGGAGCAAGTGCCATAGTTTGTTTTTGTTTGTTTGTTTTTTTTTCTCTCTCTCTTCCTTCCTTCCTTTCTTTCTTTCCTCCTTTCTTTCTTTCATCCTTCCTTCCTTCGTTTTTTCTTTCTTTCTTTCTGTCTTTTTTTTTTTTTTTTTTGAGATAGCTTTGTTCTTCAGGCTGGCCCTGATCTCACTATGTAGCCCAGGCGAGCCTTGAACTCACAACAATCCTCCTTCCCCTGCCTCCCGAGTGCTGGGTTTACAGGCGTGAGCCACCATGGTCAGCATTGTGGTATGTGGTTGCCAGGATCAACTCTAGACCTTGTACTTGCAAGGCAGGCGCCGGAACCACTGAGCTAAATCCCCAGCCCACCATAGTTTTCTTTCTGGTACATGCTAATGTGGAGAAAGTAAACCCACAGATAGTGTTTGAATAGACATGAAAGAAAGGTATAAATTGCTTCTGGGTATCAGGGTCCAGAATGAAGGGTGAGGTGGGAACATTAATAGATTTTCCAGCAGGGGAAATAGAAAAACAAAGGCTATGAACTAGGGGCAGAAATTCAAAGGTACTTCGAGTACATAATTCTAGATCGCTGTTTATATATTATCACTCCTTATATTTTAGACTTCTTGAAAACAAGCAGTCATTCTCTGCTTCAGTAAAACACATTTATTTTATGAGCTGCAAGCATATCCAGAACATAATGAACCTGGGACATCCTGTATATTCAGGCCCCTGCAGTCTGTTTTGACAAGGGAAATGCGCATGGCTTCCGCACAAAGCCACCAGATATGGCAACCTCAAACTAGGAAGAATGGCCTACTGTCTCACCCAATAAATCTTCCTGATGGGAAAAGGGTACTATGCATGCTCAATGTCTTATATTTCTTATGGAAGTAGAGAGTCACATATTCCTGATTCTTCCCTGAGGACAGGGATTGTATCTCTTTCTGACTTCAACATGTATTTGCAAAGAATGCTGTGCTGCACGTCCCCTAGCCTGGGTGTTCGTGACACTTCAGGCAGAGTTTGGCTGGGCGGGTGGAGAGGAGCACGAGAATCACGGGTGACTTTTCATTAGCATCTAGAGCTGGGCAGCACTGGGTTTTCACAAATGTTTCAGTGGCATTTGAAAACCATCACAAAGAGGCCTCTCCCTGAGCCTGAAGTAAGCAGCAGGGCAGAGGTGTCCAAGCCACTAGCCTGAGGAGCTGGAAAATGGAGCTGAGCTTATTTCCTCCTCTAATACCATTTTGTGGTTTCTCTGGCTCTTTATGAAGAATCCTATATGTTGGAGCTACAAACTTGGCTCATAAGAAGGACTAAACAACTGTTGCACCCACCTGTTAGAAATCAAGACTAGGGTATTAAAACCAGCAGTGCTGGCCCACTAGAGGCCCTTGGCTGTGTTGTATGGAACACAAGTTTCCTCTAAAACCAGGGATTAGTTTGTTCACAATGGGGCAATGACTGTGGCAGGTGCTCATTCTGTGAGCTGTTCTCTGACTGCCTGGAGGTAGAAGCTGAAAAAGACGATGTCCTGAAAGGGCGTAATCCTAAGGAGGGGATGAGGCTAAATGAGACACTTCTTGTTCTTTGCCTGCCTGGAGAATAGAAAGAGAAGCTCTGGGCCTGAAATGGTATATGCCCTGGCTCTTGGGTGGTTGCAGTACACAGCTGGGGGAGGGGGTGACTAAAGAAATAGGAAGGATCATGTTTATCAGGGACATGGTAATTTGAAACATATCCTCACTGATTAAAATTCTGCATTTCTAAATAAGCAATTCTTTCCAAAGAGCCCTCTTATCATTATTTATAAAATCAACTGATTTTCTTGAAGGAGAACTTCACCTTTAGCCCCTCTTTTAGAGATTTTGTGTGTGGGAGATTGAAAACCTATGGGGTACTTTTAAAAACAAATTTTAAAGTAAGATTCACTGTTTATAGATACAAGGGTTTTTAGGGTTTAACTGTCTTTTTTGTGGTACTGGGAATTGAACCGATGGCCTCTGCACTGAGGTAAATTTCCAGCCCTTTTTATTTAATTTTAGAATAATTTTCAGCCGAGGATTTAGCTCAATGGTTCTGGAGCTTGCCTTGCAAGTGCAAGGTCCTGAGATCAATCCCTGGTAACCACATACCACAGTACTGAGCATGGTGATTTATGCCTGTAATCCCAGCAATCAGGAGGCAGAGGCAGGAGGATTGCTGAGTTCAAGGCTGAGTTCAGGACCAGCCTGAACTATAAAGTAAAACCCTATCTCAAAAAAAAAAAAAAAAAAAAAAAAAAAAAAATTCAGACAGAGTCTTGCTAAGTTGCCGAGGTTGGGCCCAAACTCACATTCCTCTTGCCTCTGCCTCCTGCACAGTGGTATAACAGATTTGTGCAATGGTGCCTGGCTTGAGTTTGTCTTCTGAAGAGTCTATGAATATTTGATGGTGACCGGAAACTTGGTGTTAGTAATATTCTTATTCTGACATGTCCTCGGGCCTTCCACATTTTACCAGTTGCATATTAGAGATAAGAAATCTCAGTGAGGAGGAAAGGAAAGACGTCGGAGGGGACGATGCCTTAGCTCACATCATGAGACAGAAGTGGGTGCAATTATATGGACAAAACAGTGGTTAGAAAAAGGTCTGGGGAAAGTATTCTGGAGATAATGAGGCAACGGAGGGCTGGAGGCAGGACAGTCCAGTAACTTCGTGGCTTTGGCGTGTCATAAGAGAGCTGGAATGAAACTACACTGGCTTTTAGAAAGTTGTAAAACTTTCTAAGCATTGCTTTCTTCCTTTATAAAATGAGAACAAAAATAATAGCAACAACAATACTACTTTGTAGGGTTGTTTTGATTATAAAATGAGACCACCATTGTAAAACAATTTAGTAAAAGGCAAAAGATTTATACGATCTCAAGAGAAACCAGAGTATTGTAAAACTATTTAGGATGCAGCTCTGGACATATATGAGGTGCAATAGAAAAACACAATGAATGTTCATATTTTAAAAATTAACACACTGTCATTAATTGTCTTCCCAATACTTCTCACTTCAAATACACTTATCCCACCATTCTTGCCACTTTCTGAGGCAGTCTGGATGGCCTCTTTCTTGAGTGCCTTTATCTGTGCTGTCATGGCTGCCTCCGTGTCCAAAATCATTTAAAAATATTTTCCTTTCGTGGCCATTTTGACCTTGGGGAAGAGACAAAGGTCACACAGTGCTAGATCCAATAAGTGAAGTGGATGAGGACACACTGGGGTGTTCTTGTAAGTCTGCATTTCCACTGGATGGGGCCCAGCAGCAGGATTCAGTGTATTTTTGATCATAACTCCCAAAGATGGGAATGAGGACTTCCAGAACCGTCTCAGGAAGTGATGAGACAATGGGCTGAGTGTGTTTGAAATGAAAGGGAGTATTTGGAGGGGAATTAATGGCTTGTGTCTTTTACTGTAAGAAATTTTAAAACTTTGTTGTTGTTGTTGTTGTTGTTGTTTTGAGACAGGGTTTCACTTTGTGGTTCAGGCTGGCCCTGAGCTCAGCCTCAAACTCATATCACAGCAGTCCTCCTGCCTCTGCCTCCCGAGTGCTGGGATGACAGGCGTGAGCTACCATGCCTGGCACTGTGGTATGTGGTACTGATTGCTGCTGGGCGTGAGTCTTATTGTATGTGGTTACCTGGGAATTGAACCCCAGCCCTTGTGCTTGCATGACAGGTGCCGGAAGCACTGAACTATATCCCCGGCCCAAGAAATTTTAAAACTTTAAACATTCACTCATAAGTGTTCAACCAGTACTATGTACGATTAAAGTTACTTTTGTTGAATATAGAAACCTGACTAAACTACACATAGAAATTGCACTTTAGCACCTCTTAGAAGCTCTTAATCTCTTTTATTGCTTATCTACAAACCACATCTGAGTTTTTAAAATGCTAAAGTGATGAAGATATAAATAATAATAATTTTAATTATAACTAACCTGTGCAATGATATGTGAGGCTCTAAATAGTCTTTATATTCATGGTCTCATTCAATAATTATAACAACCCTAGGACATATTATTATCACTATCTTCACTGCACACCGGAAGAAAACAATGCTTATTTAGATACCCAACACATGTACTCTGGCCTGCTTGAGAACACCTTAACCCTTTTAGAAGCTTGGATCTATTCAAGGAAACAGACCCTCGTGCCTTAAGAAGGGGAAACTGAAATCTGTCCTAATCAAGGGATCCCATGCTTTTGCCCAGAGAGAGGAACCTGGCCTACAATTATACCATCTTTTGGCTTCATTTTTATACCATCTTTGGTTTCAAAATTAATATTAAAGTAAGGGAAATAAGGTTGGCTGTTGGGCCTTAGTGTCAATTTCAATTTTCAGTCTTGTAATTTCAGGTCCTAGATTACTATTCATTAAGTTCCTATTCTCTTTTAAGTGTTACCTTTCTTAGAAGTTAAAATACACATTTCTGGAAATGGACAGGGATAGTGGTTACCCAGCACCTTTATAGTACTATACTTAGCGTCATTGAATCGTATACTTTAAAAGGGTAAATTTTATGTATTTTTTTTAACCACAATCAAACTAAACCTTCATGAAAGCTGGAAAATAATTTAACTTATAATGCAAAAATATGCACAATAATCTATTTCTGCACAGAAAAATAGTAATTGGCCAAAGTTATACAGTTTGTAAAAAAGCAGTACAACTTCATTCTAGGAATCTCTTGACAACCAAAGCCACTCAGCTACTAGACTGTACTGCTTTTGCTCAGACATTTAAATGAGGAACCCCTCAGTTATACTAGAAATAGAGACCTACATTTCAGATGGGGCTTTGTCACTTGCTAGCTGTGTGACCATGGGCATGTTGCTTTCCCCTCTTGGCTTCAGTTTTCTCATATAAAACAGAGAGCATTATAGGAATAGCAACCTCATAAAGCGAAGGGATTGAATGAAGTATGAGAAACTGCACATGCTGGGCATGGCACAGAGTGAGCATCCCGTCCGTCAATGGGAGCTACAGAATGGGCTCAGTTACCGGCCCAGACACAAGGCTCAGTCTGCCCCAACTTCCTTCTACTCCCTATTTAGTCCTAAGTAGATTCCCATCGGTCTGTCAGCCTGGGGTTGCTGGAAATTCCTTGCACAGATATCTCCCACAGGGACAAATTTTGGATATTCCTCCATCCATCCCTGTTAGCACTGAATAATGGGGGAGAAAAAGCAAGAGAGATGACTCACTGGGGGGGGGGCAAACATCTCCTGTATACTCCTGCCCTGGTTGAGCCTGACATAGGTATTTGGCAAATACTTGAAGAATATATGTAGAGGAGAATCCAGAAAGAGCGAAGGCAGGCAGGCGCCCAGGAAGAAAAAGAAAGGACAGTGGCGGCAAACTTCCTGAAGACGCCTCAGTCACGTGGATCCCCAACCTCCAGCTATGGACTGTGATTGACGCCCCCTCTCTCCTTCCTTTTGCAAAGGTCAGTGCCACTCCTCACCAGCTCCTTCAGGACACGCAGGTAGAAGCTTGGGGAGTCCTAATTTGGGGTTCAGAGGACCTGCCTTTCTCAGCTGTGGACACAAACAGAGCTTCATTCTAATGTTGGTCTTGAGAGGCTCCTCCAGGGCTCCCCAGACACAATCTCATCCATCATTCCGAGACTCTCTCCTGGTCCTGAGGCCAAGCTGTGGTGTTAGACAACGGATCCATTAGGCTGCTTCCACTTCTCACTTAACACATGTAAACAATATGTCTGCCACGCTTTGGCTGTGAAGGATTGGCAGACGAGTGGAGACACCTGCGCACGCAGGTGGACGAACGTGAGCACCGGACGCGCACGCCAACGAACCGCCGAAGGGAGTGACGTGCGGATTATTGCTTTTTATGGGCAGCATTTAAAAACCTTATGCGCCACGGGTTGCTTGGTGCCCTTCCTAAGCTCAACTTCTGTTCTGACATTTGTTTCAAATAAAGTTTCCTTCCATAAAAATACCACTAAAGGACACACATGCAGAATATGCATTTGGCTTTTCCTGGGTGTTAAATATTTTATTTGATGTGCTGATTTTCATACCGCATTGCTGGAAAATTAATAAACATTTAATTAAGTGCCTATGTGACAACCTCTCACCACAGAAGCAGCGGATTCTGATTCTGAATCCTCGGTTCTTTACCTCTTATTGCTGATGAGGTCCTAGCCTCCATCTTACGCCCACAAATTCCACAAATCACACATAAAAACAGGCTAAACGTTTTCTCCTCAATAAAAAAATAAAAAACTAATGGTTGGAAACCGAGGGTGAGTATTCCACCCTTGGTGCAGCAGTTTAGAATTTAAAAAATATTTTCAAGAGAACCATTAAACCAGACCTTTCTAACACATGTAACTTCTTGATTGCTTCCACATTCACATCATTTCTGGCTGGATCTGGTTCTGGGAATCTGACTCAGCAAACTTTCGTTTTATCTCTCTCCACATGTGCTGAGAGTGAGGGACGTCTGTAAGTTGCCCTTTAATTGCTAAAATAAAAAATATTGGCAAAACCCAGAGTTGACTTCCACTGTGGGTAACTCCACCTAACGGGTCGGTGAGTGAGCCTCGGGCATGCGTTTCTAATGGGCAGAGGTGGAGATCCTGAGGTAAGAGTAATTTTGCCTTAATGGCAGCTGATTAGGCAGCTGGTGGTGAGCAGCTGCGGCCAGAGAACGACTTCCACGGAGGGCAAAATTCAAACCTGGACTTTGGCGAGGAACTGCTTGACTTGGCCTGACCCTGGGTTGAATTCTATCCCTTTGCTTATGTTACACTAGCTTCTGCTTGGACATCTGATTTGCGAGGAACTGGGGGAGCAAACAAGGGGTACAAAGAAGGCCCTTTGCCTGCCTCTTGAGTCATAGCATTGCGGGGGAGCCCTTGGGGCTGAAAGTTCCCGCTTTCCTGTGACCGCTTTCCCCTCAAAACAACGTTTTGGTGGGACTTAGCGCTGAGCGTGCCCTGCCAGCAGGGCTCTCATTTAAAGTTTAAAATGTCCTTTCATAACTGTTGGCAAGGAGGTTTGTATGCGTAAAGAACATCTAGGAATTGCCCATTTCTGTGAAAAAAAAAAAATCCTTCCTGACTGTAAATCCTGAGCTCTGTAAATAATTTACTGATCTGAGAAGACCAGTAACGTGCATTTCCTCACCCCACCGCCCGCCCTGACTTTGAAGCCCACAGCCGTGGTGGGGTGTTGGGGGGGGTTGGGTTTTGAGGGCATCTGCAAAGGGAGGAGATGACAAATGGATCTAAATGCACATGTTTATTTATAAATAAGCTCATCATCTTCTATATTTTAAAACTCACTGTGAGCCAATGCAAGTGCAGACTTTATTTGAAAATGTAAAAAAGCCATTTCTCCATTAAGCCATTTCGTAATTTCAGGGAGGGAACAGCAACATCGCACCCAGGTGCACAGAACAGCACAGCGGCGAGCTGAGGGCGATGGTGAAGCAGCCCTTGGATCGAGCTGAGAAAGGCAGGCGGCCTATTTTGTCAGCAAAATCCAAGGTCATCTCACAGCTCTTTCCTGCTCCTCCTTCTAGTTTAGTGGCTGACATTTACGGAGCACTAACAATGTGCTGGGCACTTAGGGTTTTGTGAGCCATTTAACCTTCACAAGGCTCTGAGGAGGGCACTGCTATGAGCCCCATGTTGGTGGGGGGGGATGGAGACCAGCGTTGAGATGACTTGCCCGTGCAGGTCACATTCTAGTAATCCATGACCAGGACTCGAGGCCAGATAAAATGGACCCCAGGGCTGCTTCTCTGAGGCAAAGAAGCCAGAAATTCTCTCACGAGGCCTCCTCCATGGATCCTACTTAGACACAGCTGCTCTGGGAAAGGGGAGGCTAGGCTAGCGCTCTACCTCTGGGTTATGCGGGCAGCCCTTACATTCCTCAGGCCTCCTGACCCAGCGCAGGAATAGAGGGCCCAGGCCAAGCGCTGGATCATTTAAGGGGAGTGGTGCCATATGGTCTTCCCTGTTCTCTTTTATTTCCCACCATTCCCCAGCTCCTTAGGATGCTCTGCGCCACAGTGCTCAGGCATCTTCAGCTTGTTTATGAGAACTGCTAGGTTTCGGTGAGACAGAAAAGGGTGGGGAGCGGTGGGGAGTAAAATCAAGGTTGTTGTTCTTTCCTTTTACTTCCTAACCTCTGAGCTACAAGAAAGGGCAAGTTGCTGTGCAGAAGAAAGCAACTAACTATCAACATATTTCTTGCTTTTACAAACTGAAACAACTTTCCTCTCTGTCTAGAAAAAAATATAGTTGACTCTAGAGAAGGTTCTGGTACTCGTAGTCTTTCTTGGAGTACTTTGAATATGGCTAATGTACAAAAAGTACTTGTATAGCAAAGTGTTATGGTGTATAAAGCCCTCAAATAGAGTCTCTTTGGTTATGTTTGTTTAAACTCTAGCTGCTTTGCTCAAAACTATGCTTATTTGAAAACTTGGTAATATTTGTATCGTACACTTTACATTTTAAATTTTTAATTATTTTTTAGGATTGCACATATCTAAACTCAGGGTAATTAGTATTTCCATCTCCTTACATTTATTGATTGTGTGTTTGTGTGTGTGTATATACACACGGGGAAACCGGATTTCTCTCTAGTTTTGTACAACATATTTAATAAAATATTGTGTGTTTTTTTTAAGGTCTTTTGAGACAGGGTCTCACTTTGTAGTTCAGGCTGGCCCTGAGCTCAGCCTCCAACTCACATCACAGCAATCCTCCTGCCTCTGCCTCCCGAGTGCTGGGATGACAGACGTGAGCCACCACGCACGGCACTGTGGTATGTGGTACTGGTTGCTGCTGGGCGTGAGTCTCCACACCCAGTGTGGTATGTGGTTACCGGGGATCGAACCTGGGCCCTTGCGCTTGCAAGACAGGCGCCGGAACCACTGAGCTATATCCCCGGCCCTTAATAAAATATTGTTAATAGCAGTCACCTGTGAGTACCAGATTCCAGGCAGAGATGAGGGGCGTGTTCACACACACCCTCCTGTCCTCCCTAGAACGTCGCCTCTGTTCTGCATGTGCTGGAGTTAGTGTCAGCCCTAGGGCTGGGGACAAGGACCAGGACACATGTGAGGCGAGGGCACTGTGAAGGGAATGGTCAAACCTGAGCCTCATGGCAAAGGAGGAGGGGAGCGCAGAGACTGAAGGGTGGAGCAAACATGAGCTGGAGGAAGGGGAGAGAAACTTGGGAGAAGGGATTAATTCAGCGAAGAGCAGCCAAAAGCAGACAAACAGCTTGGGAAAAAGCTGACTTTGTGGGGGCCTAGGGAGAAAAGTTCACCGGAGCAACCTGGTGCGTGGGAACAAGGGAGGCCTGGCGACAGCTCTGGTGTCAGGTGGCTGTGAGAAGAGCAGTCTTCACTGTAACCTGGGGACTGACTGTGGAATTTAGCCAGCAAGAGCCTTGTCCTTCTTAAGGGACGGGAGTGAGATGCTGGAGAGGGGAGGGCAGAGGCCTGAGTCTGAATCATGGTAGATGAGAAGAAAAAGTGAGCTTGTATGTGAAGGACTGTGCTGGCTGTCCTTGTCCCTGAAATGCACTGACTCAAACAATCTCTCTTCCTGGAGAAATCTGTGCTTCCTCACTGGCTGGCAAGGAAGGCTCCCGTATGAGTGAGAAGGACTGGGAAACTGACAGAGGCAGGAGGAGAACATTCGGGCCCTGGTGTCCATCCGAGTCTAAAGTGACACTCCTTGTTAAAATGGAAATAAATACAGTGAGGGAAACTATAATTTGTGATATGTGCCGGTCCTTAATTAGCTTGAGTAGACAGCAGTACACCAACCTACTGAATGTCTTCATGGACCCCTGAGCTTTACTAGACCCCTCGAAGAGATCCTTGGTGGGTGAAAGAACCTCCTCCCCTCCAGTGAGGGACCTGTGGGTGTGGATGCCTTGATTCTTACATGCAGCACAGTCAGAAGTCGGGATTCCATACCTTGAAGAAGGCCAAATGGGACCTGAGACTCCAGGGAGGAAAGCATCGCTGTGGTATCATGAGCACATGGAGCTAAATACTGATTTTTATTCCAGGGCACCCTATATCTTTCTAGTTCTAACCACTGTAATAAGTGGGATAGGTTAATGCTTTCTCTGTTTTGTAAGGAAAAAAGAATACAAATCACAGTTTTATTTTCTTTCATATGGTTTTGAGCAAGTCTGCTTGATTCATTCTCCCAACATGCAGTGCACGCCTTGTTTGTGTTAGGTACTGCACAAGAGAGAACTAAGACAGTCTCAGAACTTACGGTCCCAAATGGGAGACAGACATTCGAGAAATACTCACACATTATTTAACTTTAAATAGTTGATCTCAAAAACATGTGAGTATAATTGTGATAAATGACACAGAAACTAGATTCAAGTATTCTAAGAAGCCAGACTCAGAAAGTCAAGCATCACAGGTTTTCTCTCATATGTGAAGTCTGAAAAAGTGAAAAAAAAAAAAAAAAAAAGAAAAGAGAGATGCCAGGAAAGTTAGAAAGATGATTGAAGAAGAAAGGGAGACCTGAGGTAGAGGAGGGAGAAGGAGCAATGGCTGGCAAGAAAGCAAAGTTGTACATGTATATACAAATGTACTAAAATGAAGCCTGCTATTGGAGAACTAATATACACTAATAAAATATAAAATGGTAATAATAGAGAAGTAATAGCAGAGGGATCTAACCTAGTCTTGGGGTCTGGCAAGGCCTTTCTAAGGAAGAAACATATCCACATCAGTTGTTGGACTCCGAGATGGGGCTGCATCAGTGAAATGGCCAAGGCCAGGGCGACTGAGCTGGAGCCCAGATGGGCACAGCCCTCTCCCTGCGTGGCAGCTTTAACTTCACTCTTCTCTGTTCCTCCCTTGTGCTGTTATCGGCCATCGCCATTGTCCCTCATCTGAGCACAGGCCAGTGGGTCTCTAGCTTTCATTTTTCAAAATGAGTCAGGGGGCCAGAATCTCATTGCTTAAAAGCCTCTCATATTGGGAATGTGTGTGTGTCTTGTAGTTGGGGAATGATAGCCATACTCCTTGAGAAACCTAGTCTTAGAGGTTGCTACTGCTTATATCCTGCCACAAAACTAAAATCATCCAGTTGCTTCATTTTGCCAAACTGTCTTTTGAATCCTAAAGAAATGAAAGTGGAGTGTTTGGAATGGTGGGGAGGCCAGGGGCCAGGTCTTTGCCACTCGGAATGATAGCCTTTGGGTCCATTCAATTCATTCTTCATTCCTTTTTATTGTACCATGGTTTGTTTACCTAGTCGCCTATCAAAGGACATTTTTGTTGTTTCAGACTTTTTTTCCTGTTAAAAATAAAGCTGCTATAAACACTCATGTACGAGATTTTGTGTGGACATAGTTTTCATTTCTCTGGGATAAATGCCCAGCAGTGTGATTACTAGGTTCTATGGTAATTGCATGTTTAGTTTTGTGAGAAACTGCCAAACTGTTTTCTAGAGTGTTTTTGTAGCATTTCACATTCTCAGCAGCAGTGTCTGAAAGATCCGGTTTCTCTGCATTCTCCTCAGCATTTGATATTGTGAGTGTTTTTCAAATTTTAGTTGCTCTAATAGGTGTAATAGTGATATTTCATTGTGGTCTTAATTTGCATTTCTCTTAAACTTAAATGATGGAGAACATTTTCTTAACTTTACCAACTATATTTCATCTTTGGTAAAATGTTTCGTCATGTCTTTTGCCTGTTTTCCAATTGGATTTTTTGTTGTGGATTTAAAAAATATTCTTCATATATTTTAGATAAGAGTCACTATTTGGGGGTATAGTTTACAAATATTTTCTCCCATCCTGTAGGTTTTCTTTTCCTCTTTGAATAGAGTCTTTCACACAACAAAAATTTTACATTTTTGATCAGGTCTGGTTTATTGTTGTTTTTTTTTTCCTTTTGTGAGCTGTGATTTTGGCATAAAGTCTAAAAGATTTTTGCTCAAGCTCTAGCTCCTGAAGAAATTCTCCCTTTTATTTTTTCAAGTTCTGTAGTTTTTACTTAATTTTTATACCAAATATAGAACTAAGGCCAACATGTGTGATGGTCAGTTTTATGTATGAAGTTAGCTAGGCTAGGTACAGAGATATATGATGAAATAATTATGGATGTTGCTGTGAAGATGATTTCAAAATGAGATCAACATTTAAATTGGCAGATTTGGAGTAGAAAACATTACTTTTCATAATGTGGGTGGGCCTTATCCAGTCAGTTCAAGGCCCCAGGAAAGAGACCAACATCCCCCAGGGGATGCAAATTCTGCCAGAAGATTGCCTTCAAGCTCAAGCTGCAACATCAACTCTTTTCCCTGGGGCTACATTCTTCTGGGCTATCGTACAGATATGAATTTGGCAGCTTTCAAAATCCCTTGAGCCAATTCCTTAAATCTCTCTCAATCTCCCTTCTCTCTTCTCTTTTTCTTTCTTATTCTTTTTCCTTTCTTCTTCCTCCTCTTCTCCTCCTCCCCCTCCCCCTCTCTCTGTCCCTCAGTGTTTCTGTCTCTCAATTTCCCTCCCTCCCTTCCCCCTTCAAGATACACACACACTATGGATCCTATTTCTCTGAAGAACCTTGGCTACTACAAGAAACCTATAGGCCCATGGATGTGTAATTTTTCCATTACCGTTGGATTAAAAAGCTATCTTTCTCCCATTGAGTTGTATTGAGACCTTTAAAAAAATTAGTTTGCTACAGTTAGGTGGATATATTATGGAACCTTGCTGTTCTATCTATCCATGTATGTGTCTCTCTGCCAATAACACACAGTCTTGATTACCGTAAATGTAAATGTTCTGCTTTTGCTGAATTAGAGCTACTGCAATTCCTTTGACTTTCTGTGTAAATTTTAGATAAAACTAGCTAGGCATTGGGGCTCATGCTTATAATCCCAGAGGTCTGAAAGTTGGAGCCCAGTCTGGGCAACTCTGTGACACTTTGTCTCAAAACAAAAATGCTTCTCCTTCTCTCTTATGAAGTGAGGAGGACACCAGCAAGAAGGCTGCTGTTACAATTCAGGAAGACAACCCTTAACAGGACCCAACCATGGTGACCTTGACCTTGAAGTTGCAACCTTCAGAATGGTGTGAAAACAAACTTCTGTTGGTGAAGGTGCCTCGGCTATCGTATTGTCTAGGACCTTATCCTGCTCATGTTTGACTATTCTTCATCTATACATTGAGCACAGTTGATCTGCAAGGTGCTTTTACTAGGTGCTAGAGCACAGAAACAGTGACAATGACAACTGAGCCCTTGTCTTTAAGGATCGATGGGAAGAGAAGTCGTGGCTGGGGGAAGGAGCAATCACAGAGGCACCAAGGTTTATTCTCCCTAGGGATTATTAATGAGGTCTTTGCTTAATTTCTTTTTAGAGGATATGAGTCAAGAGGTTCGCATGCTTGAGTCCTTTCTAGGCAACTGAGCAGGACTGTCTCAAAATAAATAAATAAATAAAAGGCGAAGAACGTAGTTATGGGTTCAATCTCCAGTACTGAAAAACCAAAGCAAAACAATAAAAGTAAAATTTAAAACTACAAAAAGCTGGCCAAGATTTTAGATGTTGATAGGAATTATGTGAAACCTGTGTATTGCTTTGAAGAGAATTGACATTTTTGCTATGTGGAGTCTTCAAATCCACAAATCTGGTATGCATCACCATTCATTTATAGTTTCATTTCATCTTCCAGCATTTTATAGTTTTAAGCAGATAAATGTCATGCATATTTTATTAGATTTATATGTAGGGTATTTCCTTGAGCAAAAATAAATGACATACTTTAAATTTTGGTGTCTATATGTTCATTGCTAATATACAGCAATATATTTGATGTGTAAATGTGTTTTATATACTGTGATCTTACTGAACTTATTATTAGTTCTAGAAGCTTTAAAAGTAGTTTCCCTAAGATTCTCTATATAGGGCCAGGGGTTTAGCTCAGTGGTTCCAGCATCTGCCTGGCAAGCGCGAGTTCCCCAGTTCAATCCTCAGCACCACATACCACAATGCCGTCACACCTGTAATTCCAGCACTTGGGAGGCAGAGGCAGGAGGATTGCTGTGAGTTTGAGGCTGAGTTCAGGACCAGCCGGAACTATAAAGCGAGACCTTGTCTCAAAAAAAAAAAAAAATTATGTAGAGCAGCATGTGATCTGAAAATAGAGAAAGTTTTGTTTCTTTCTCTTTAATCTATATGCCTTTTCTTTCCTTTTCTTCCAAAAAACCTAATAAAATGAATACATCAGGCAGGGTGACCACTTAAACAGAAGGAAAAAAGGAAAATTAGCAACAGGAGTATAATAGAATGATAAGAATAAGTCCATATATTTCAGTAGTAACTATCAAGCTGAATGGTCTTAATTTCTCTTACTCAAAAGATATAGTTTGGCAGAATGAATTAAGAAGCAAAATGAATTAAGAATCAAAGGATGAAAAACAGCATTACATGCCATGGGAACCTGAAAACACGCTGGGACACCTATTATATTTGCTTTAAAAGAGGCAAAGAGGGTCACTTCATATTAGTTAAGCGAACAATTCAACAGGAAGAGATAATAATTATAAGCATATATGTGCACCAAACAGTGGCATACTCAAGTTCATAAAACAAACACTACTGGGTATACATGAACAGATAAGCACAAGCAGTTATTGTGAGGGACCTCAATACCCCACAATCCCAAATAGATCAAATAGACAAAGAAATTCAGCAAAGAACTAACAGAGTTGAACCAGATCTTCAAATAAATGGATTTAACGCATATCTACAGTGTTCCACCCAACAAGAGAGTATACATTCTTCTTAGCATCACATGGGACTTTCTCCAAATTACAACACATGCTAGCCCAGTAAGCATATTTAAACAAATGCAAAAGAACCAAAATTATTCCATGCATTTTATCAGATCATAGTACAATGAAACTAGAAATCAATGGCAAAAGAAACCACAGAAATTATGCAAATACATGCAAATTAAACAATACCCTCTTTAATAATCAGTGGGTCACAGAAGAACTCAAGGAAAAAGTTAAATTGCCTAGAATAAAACAATAGTGCCACTAAAACATACTAGAACTCGTGGGACACAATGAAAACAGTCCGAAGAAGGAAATTTGTAACTATGCCTCCTCATATCACAAAAACAAAGTGAGCCTAAATAAATAACCCAATGATGCACTTTAAGGTCCTAGAAAAATAAGAATACTCCAAATTCAAAGCTAGTACAAGAAGGAAATTATAAAGTCCAGAGCAGAAATTAGTGAAATTGAGTCTAAAAAAATGCAAAGAATCAATGAATCAAATAGCTGTTTCTTTGAATGAATAAACAAAATAGATAAACCCTTAGCTAATCTTATAAAAAAGGAAAGAAATGACCCAAATAAATGTAATTAGAAATGAAAATATTGGACTGGGGATTTAGCTCAGTGGTGCCTGCCTTGCAAGCACAAGGTCCCGAGTTTGATCTCTAGTAACCACATACCACAATGCCAGGCATGATGGCTCACACCTGTAATCCCAGAACTCGGGAGGCAGAGGCAGGGGGATTGCTGAGAGTTTGGGGCTCGCCTGGGCTATGTAGTGGGCTCAGGGCCAGCCAGAACTACAAAGTGAGATCCTGCCTCAAAAAAAAAAAAATCCCCTTACTTCTAAAGCTGATATGAGTTTAATATAATCTTAGTCACAATACTAACAGCACTCCTTATAGAACTGGCAAAAACAATCTTAAAATACAAGGGAAATCACAAGAGGCCCAGAGTAGCAAAGGCAATCTTGGGAAAGAAGAAAAAAGCAAAAAAAACACTACAATCCAGGACTTCAAGTTATATTAAAAAGCTTCAGTGATAAAACAGCATGGTATTGGCTAAAAACAGATGTGTGGGATGATGGAACTGAATAGAGTGTGCAGAAACAACTTCAAGGACATTCAGCTATCCAGTCATTGACCACAGTTCCCAAAAGCATACACTGGAAGAAAGACAGTGTCAAGGATGGGGATTTAACTTAGTGGTTCTAGCACCTGCCTTCTGAGGGCAAGGTCATGAGATCCATCTCTGATACAAAAAAAAAAAAAAAAAAGCTAGCATCTTTAACAAAATGGTGCTAGGTGAAAACTGACTATCCACATTCAGAAGGTTGAATTTAGACCCGTACCTCTTACCATGTACAAACTAACATCAAAATGGATCAAGGATCTAAATTTTAAGAGAAACACTTAATCTGCTGGAAAACAAATGATATAAAATTCTTTAGGACATAGGCATAGTCAAAGAGTTTCTGAACAGAACTCCAAGTACACAAGAAATAGTACCAAGAATCAACAAATGGGATCATACCAAATTAAAAAGTTTCTGCACAGCAGGGGAAACAACCAACGAAGTGAAGCAACAGCCTACAGAACAGGAAAAAAATTTGGCTAGCAACTACTCTGAAGAATAATATTTAAAATATATGAAGAACTCAAAATATTAGATCTCTCAAAATAAAAGAACAAAATCCAAAAATGGACAACTGCAACGAAGAGACATTTCTCAGAAGAACTGCAAATGGCCAATAAGTACATGAAAAAAATGTTCATTTCTCTGGCCATTGGAGAAATGCAAACTAAAACAACACTGAGATTCCATCTTATAGAGAACAAATGACTATCAAGAAATCAAATAAATAACAAATGCTGGAGAGGTTTGGGGAAAAGGATCCTTCTACATTGTTGGTGAGATTGTAAACTTGCACAACTAATCTGGAATTTACTATTGTGATCCCTAGAGAAACTAAAACTTAAAATTCTATTTAGACTAAGTTATTTGCCTCCTAGGTGTCTTCCCAAAAGGTTAAAGATATCATACATGCATACCCATGATGATAGCAGCACAATTTATAATAGCTAAATCTTGGAAGCAGCCTATAGGCACATCAACAGATGAATAAATAAATAAAACATGGCATTTATATGGAGTATTATTCTGCAATAAAAAGTATAAACTTCATCACTTGTAGGAAATTTGATGTACTCTGAGGTCATAATTTTAAGTGAAATATATCATATATCAGCTTCACTATCACAGTGTCTCATATGAGAAACCCAAAATATAAATGAAAGGCAAAATAAAAAGAGGAATTAGGAGATAGATCTTTTGCATAAGGGAAAGTAACATGTACCAATTAGAAATAAAATATATTTTAAAAAAAGACAGGAGATGTAGGCCTTGGGTTCAATTCCCAGTACAGGGGAGAAAAAAACCTTGTGTTGCATTGTCTCATCAGTAGGGTGAGACTCAGGTATTTTTTGCAGTAAAATTGACAGGATCATAGACTGTGGGGAGAAAGTAGAGAGAATAAAAAGCAACTATCCTGGTTTAGACCCAGGATAAAGGAAACAAGCAGAATGGCATGAGGTTTGATTTTTGAACCCGAGTAACTCGATTTGTTGTTAAAGCATCTAAACATGAGTGCACCGTAAGTATTTAGACTATCCAGAGCTGAGGGGCAGATTATAGTGGAAAAATCCATCTTTTTACCTGAGCGTTTCCAGACAATCTAAGACCTACTTCTAACTTTTTAGCCAACAAACCTTGTGATGTTAAGCAGTACACAACCTCTCACTGGCTTTAGTTTCATCATCTGTACAATGGTGTGCACTGGCATATGGTTACCTAACATTTGAATCAGCATAACAGCTAGTATTTGGAAGGATCCTTATACTTGTTGGAATATTTTCATTCCAGGTCTAAAGGTCTAATATTTTCATTCCAGGTCTTTGCAGTTTCTTTGAAATAGAAGGGATTCTTAGTGAATCTACTTTGGTGGCTAGCTTTTTACTTAGTTGTTTCCTTTTTACCAGCAGAGTCTACCCGTTTGTATTATGTGAGGCTAAGAAGGTAGAGGAAGGAGAGTTGTATATGTTGTATCTCAATCTTTCCAGAGTTCCTAAGTTTTTTTTTTTTTTTTTTTTCCTCTTTTCAACCTTTGCCATTTTTGGTCTCTGCTCCACTCTGAGGAGTGTGATGGGCAGGTAGCCCTTAGTACACAGTAAGTGAGGGCTTTGTGGTACCTCAAAGCTATTGGCTCATATTTATTTCCAGTTTGCTCAACATTTGTTCCGCAGATCTGGACAGTTTAAAAAAGGATAGAGGAGGAAGGATGGAAATTAACTGGACACAGAGAAAAGGATTAATACCCTTGCTTTTCAATATCAAATGAAAGACTTCTGAGCTTCATTTTGTCTGCCAGAGACTAAGCACCTACTGTGACTGCCCACACGGCAGCAGAAGAATTTCTCTTTATGTTGGCTGGGAAAAGAATTCTACATCTTTTTATGAAAGTATGTACTCTATTTATCCTAAATAGTAGTTTTTTTATTTCAAATTGAGAAGAGTTTTAGACTTTAAAGTAGGATAAGCTCATTACAAAAATAAGAAATTGAAAGTCACTTGTCAGCCCACAATGTAGAAAGAACTATTAATATCTCTATTTTCTTCCTGTCCTCTACACATGTGCATGTGTACGTGCACACATACATACACACACACACACACACACAGAGGATCACACTGCATGTTCATTTGTATACCCTCTCTTCTTTCACATAGCTTACGCTGTTATTTCCTTACGTCAATAAATGTCTTTCTAAATAAGATTTTAAATAATGATATAGCACTTCATAGTATAAATGTCACTGCATAGCATTTAATATGGAAGACTTAAGAAGTTTCTACTTTTTCTCTATTTTAAATCACATTACAGTGAATTTACTTGTTTTTTTGAGAATCTATTACTAAAAATAGTATATTTTATGAGGTACAGTGTGATAATTTGATACCTGTGTACAATGTATAATGAATAAATAATTGTTACCATTTCCATCTTCTTAAACATTAAAAATGTTAAATTCTTTTGAAAAAGAAACACTGAGTAAAACTATAAGAGTATTGGGAAGGCTTTGGCACATTTTGCCAAACTGTCTTACCGGAAAAGTTGTAGCAGTTTGCTTTCCCATTAGTATTTGAGAAAGCCCGAGTCACTGCATCAGCACAGAATAATTCACTGTCACATATACCACGTATACATGACACTACTTTGTCCCATTTTAATTTAAGTGACATTTCCTGAGCACCTACTCTGTGTAGGGTGCTGTGCTAGGTCTTAGACTCATTCTATCACTTCCACTATGCCATATGCTTGATATATAAAGGCATCTACAGATGGTAACAATTGTGAGTGGGATATAACAATACATGCCTCCATGGCCAGAGCTGACAACATTTAACCTGTAAATGGTACTCATTGAAGGAAGACATTACCTTTGCTAATTTTTTTTTTTGAAGCGGGATCTCACTTTGTAGTTCAGGCTGGCCCTGAGCTCACTATGTAGCCCAGGGGAGCCTGAAACTCACAGAAATCCTCCTGCCTCTCCCTCCTGAGTGCTGGGATTACAGGCCTGAGCCACCACGCCTGAGACTGTGGTATATAGTACTGATTGCTGGTGGGTGTGAGTTACCATGCCTGGCATTGTTGTTTGTGGTTACTGGGATCGAACCCAGGCCCTTGTGCTTGCAAGGCAGGAGGCAGAACTACTGAGCTAAAGCCCCAGACCCCATCTTTGCTAATTTAACAGGTAATTTAGACTTTTTTTTGAGACAGGGTCTCACTTTGTAGTTCAGGCTGGCCCTGAGCTCACTATGTAGCCCAGAAGAGCCTTGAACTCACAGCCTTGATCCTCCTGCCTCTGCCTCCTCCCAAGTGCTAAGATTACAGGTATGAGCCACCACGCCTGGCACTGTAGTATGTGGTTACTTGGGACTTTGCACTTGCAAGGTAGGTGACAGAACCACTAAGCGAAATCCATGGCCCTAACTTAGATTTTTGTAAGCACTTTAAAAAAAGAACCCATTAATGTGAATCTTGCAAAAAACTAGATTCAATTATTCACACTATATTTCCTGGTATAAACTGGATTAGGAGTAGAAAGAAATATTAGAAATCGACATCTTTCAAAAGAAAGGAAAAATATGTCATTTGGTAAAAGGACAATTGCTGCTATTGTCAGTTTCTTTTAGAAAATTAACCTGTTGGTTATCAAAGAAGGACACAGAACACACAGAAAACTAACCTCCTCCTGGCAGCTGAGGATAATTTGTCAGTCTCTTTTGAAATGTGGCTTTGTATTCACTAGTGCAGGAGCTGGAATAGAAAAGGTGTGACAGACAAAAGCTGAAATCCACATGAAGAAAGGTCTTTTCCCCCAGATTACTGTGTGAGTTAGCAAGGGATGGAGCAGAAACTACGTGTGTGTCTCCCCAGCAGGAAGCACATCTGCTCCTTCAAAAGGCATTATAACCACTCAAGTCCTGAACAGAGCTGCTAGGTGGCACTTAAACAAATGTTCTCAGTCCATGACAAATTACACCCACAGGCCACCTAAAACTGTGAGCAAAAAGACATTGTATTATGTTTTGAAATCAGTGAAAAGCATGTATTAGGTTGAAAAGGAAGGCATTTAATGTACAGTAAATGATGGTATAAGACATAGAGGTTGAATTACATGATTTAAAGGTTAAAAGTAACCACTGAAATCGGTAAAGTACTCTTGGACTAGAAACAGTCCAATTATGCACCAAGTAGTGAGTGGATAAAGTACAGTACATCTGTGCAAGGGAGTATTACTCAGCAGTACAGTAGAAAAGTACAAAAGAGTCAACTGCTGATACATGACTCCTAAGGTGCCTATACTGAGTGAAAAAGGACACAACCTTGAAAGTTAGAGTACTGTGTGATTCAATTCCTATAACATTTTGAAAAGGTGAAATTGCAGAAACATAAAACAGACTAGTCAGTGGCCGCCCAGTTGGGAGTAGGTGGGGGAGGGGTGACTACCCTGGAACCATTGTACATAGTGATTGTGATGGTAGTTATGTGACTTTATGACTTGACTCCACTTACAGACTGCATGTGTCAAAAGCAAACTTTGCTATATGCTATTTTAATAAGTGAAGGAAATTCCAAAAATAATACTGTCAAACATGGGGAGTTGGAGGAAAAGGGGAATTAGTGACTAATGTTGCAAGCTAAATATTCAGTTTTACTGTAGAAGGTTGGTAGATAAGGTCCAAAATGGATAAATCAAGAAATAGGAGCAGAAACATTACTGAGAGAGACGAAATAACCATGAGATGAATTGAAAGCAAAATCTGTTAAGTGACTTTGAAAAATGAGACTGGGAGTGGGATAAGGTGAGGCGGAAAGCTGGTGTTTATTACAAGCTCTTCTATATTATTTGATATTTTAGAACTATATTTCTTTATTACTTTGATTTAAAAATAAATGTCACACAAAACTCACTGGACTGAGAATTTATTTTTTAGTAGTTGAGCAAGTCCTTTCCTCTCTCTGAGTCTTGATTTCTACACCTGTATGATAAAGGGCTTAGCACAGATGATCTTTAAAATCTCTTTCCTACATAAAGGAAATTGGAAAATGAGATTATTTGGACACTCAGAATGATTCTTTTTTTTTTTTTTTGAGTCAGGGTCCTGCTTTGTAGTTCAGGTTGGCCCTGAGCTTGCTATGTAGCCCCGGCGAGCCTCAAACTCAGCAATCCTCCTGCCTCTGCCTCCCGAGTGCTGGCATTACAGGTGTGAGCCACCACACCCTGCACTCCACTACGATCCTTTGTTAAATGCTAAGAAACTGACTTTTTAAATTTTTTTTTAAAGCTGGAAGGAAATAAATTATCAAATACTAATTATAATAGACAGTTTCTTTTTAACAATGGAAGAAGCAAAACACAGATCAGTTAAAAGATTTACTTGGAATGATAAGTAATTGCCAACGGAGCAAGGTCTGGGGCTCACACCTCTTCATAGTTTCTGTCCTTGAGCTGCGCAACTTCTGCAAGACCTAATAGAATTGTTTCCCAGCATGAGAACTCACAAAAATGCCCTGGGATGACGCCAGGGTTATAATTCAAATGCTAACATGGCTTCACTGGCCTAGGAGATGACTCTAAATTTTGGATGTGGTCCCTGATATAAGAAAGTATGATTCAACTCCATAGGCATCCTGAAATTGACTAAGGCTGTGCTGAGGTCCAATTTTGGGGGCTTTGTTTCCTAACACTGTCTAATAAGCTGCCTTTGGCAGGTACTACTAGCTTTCTGACTTCTCTTACTTCGTGACAGGAATCACTTCACTGAAAAACACCATCATTCTCATTTCAATTTAAAATAATGGCCTCATTCATTTCTCCTCTTCAGGCTTTTATCTCTGTGAACTCTAAGCTTGAGCCATATTTCACTAAAATCCACAAAGTAGGACAGCAGATGTGATCCTTTAGAAACTTATCAGCTATCATTAAGTTTAAAAAGTATCTTGGTATGGTTTCACAATCCTCTTAGGAAGAGATTTGAAGGACTTCTACCTTTTACCACACCATCTTCTCCGGAAGTGGCCTTCTATAGTAACCCGAGGCAGGCTGAAAGTGTATGGCTTGCTCCGGGCACACCCCACATCCTAGAGCCTAGAAGCTCATTGACCCCTTTACACAACATTTGAGGCTTACACAGTAAGGACACCATTATGGCAACCTGCCATTCTGCCTCAGTAGATACAACACTGACCTTGATAAGTTCCCAGCTAGCTTCAAAGGCCCTGGCTATATGTCTGAATACCTTAGGAAATTGCCAACAGTCTCCTTTTACTTCTAGAATCTTCTGAGTTGACCTGTTAGGGATGGAATTTTCAGGCAGACCTCCTCCTGTTAGTGGTTTTTCTGTTAGCAGCAGGACTGCATGTTTTCAAATATCCACAGAAAACACTTGTTTTCCAACTTCTGTGCTTTCCCTCTATCATTGCTGCCACTCAAGCCTGGCCTTCTGCCAAATTCTGAAGGCTGCTTTACCTACTGCCTGTCCTTTACTTCACAACAGGTGGCCTGGGGACCTCAAGTACTAAGCCCCAGCTGCCAGCATAGGGATGAGAGGCCCTTGTAGTTGGGACTGTGACAAAGACAGCATTTGTTCCCATTCTTGGGTTCTCAGTGTCAGCAGCAGTGACAGGCTCCAAAGGAGCTCATGCCCAGTCGCTGCCCACTCGGTGAGAAACTCCACAGGCCCAGGGATGTTCACGCCTCTCTCTAGCTTTGCCTCCCCCCAACAGTGCTATGAGGTGACTAGAAACCAGTCCTGGTTTTCTCACTTTACAGTGGGAAAGGCAGATGGCTGGAGACTACAGCTGTGCTCCAAGAAAGATGCTCTAGTCTGCGCAGGGGCCGCGAGACTCCGCAGCCGCCGCGCCAGGTCGGCCTGGAGCTCGCCATGAGGACCCTGAGGAAAGTGCTGGCTGTGGTCGCAGCGCTGGGCACAGGGATGGACATAGGGTTTGTGCTGTTTGTCCTGGTGAGGCTGCCGGGGCAGCTGCAGAAACAGGCGATGCTGAAGGAGTTCCCAGAGCAGCATGCACAGCACAGGGACGAGAAGCTCACACCCAGAGAGCTAGTGGTGGCTATGCTGCAGGAGGCCGCGGCCACTCGGGGGAACGTGGCATGGAGGGAACACTCGATGGGCGGCGGTGGCCGCGGAACCGTCTGAGCACCGATGCACCGCATGGCATGCGGGGACGCAGTTGGGGCCTGCGGAGCGAGCCAGACTCAGATCTCGTCTCTCCATCCTGAGGAGCCCTGCGTCGTGACACCTGCCCGCTCCAATACAACCCCAAAGCATCATAGGCCACGTCACATTTTCAAAACGTTTTCAAACAAGGTGTGTGTCTTTTATTTAAGGGAATCAAGCCACGTTCTTTTTCTTTCCAGACTTTACTGAACTTATGGCTCTGCCCTCAGCTACATCCCTGGCCACTCCTTTACCCCATTTTTTGTTTGTAGCTTGAGACAGGATCAGGCCAAGTTGCCTACTGTGAGCTTGCTTTGCAGCCAGCCTCAGCTTCGGATGGATTACAGCCATCCACGCACCAGCACACTCTGCTCCATCTCAGGGATGTTCCTGAAATCCAGACTCCTCTGTAAATTTCTCGAGGTACACCTGTAAAGAACGCTTTCCTTTTAGGTTGAAAGACATCTAACAAGTAATAATGCCTTTCCTGTGGCACCGCAATAGTGAAAAAAACAAAAAGAAAGATGATTATTTTGTTCAGAATAAGAATCAGAACATCTGTGCCAGCACACATTGGTTCCTGTGATTTGCCAATTTGTTTGTGTGAAAAGTGCTGTATTCCAGCTTGCTTGCCCCTGAGTGACCATGCTGGTACCATCCAAAGTGACAGGTGAAGCAGAGGAGGTCCGGTGAGGGAAGAAGTGGCTCAAAACACTGCAGGGGCGTGGCAAACAGCGACTGTACCCCAGACCATCTGTCCAAGGGGTCTAGGTGGCACTCTTGATTTCATTTGACAACAGAAGTTGACTGCACCAGGCACTAGGATGATAGCGATAACTTAGATAACCCCTTGTCCTCAAGGCATTGATAGTTGGATGAGGGTACCACAGTCTCAGTGGTGACTGGGGGCTGTGATAAAGAGATCAGCCTCAAACTTGAGGAGCATGTTTATCCCTCAACTCACCAATAGCAAACAGCATTTGTATTTTTTAAAATTATAATGATGGCTATGCACTGGATAACTCATTTTGATTCTCTTTCTTGAGAATATGATTCATTTTGTTACTAATCTTGCTAAACTGCTTATCATAATGCAGAACACAAAGCTTCAAGATACAGGGTTTCATATCAGTTGATGTTGAGTTTATCAAAAGGAAGGTAATCTTGGCTGGCCCTGACTTACTCAAATGAAAGCCATTAAATCAGGACTGTGCCTTTCCTGAGGAGACAGAGTATTTCTGGCCTGTCTTGAAGAAGTCAAGAGCAAGGTTGTAAGGAGAGGAGCACTCTTAACAAGCTGAGCACCTCAGTACCATAGTGGAAAGAAACATCCATTCTTCCAAGCTCCAGATGACAATGCAACGCCTGAACCACGACCCTGACACACCCTAGCAGAGACCCAGCTGAGTTATGCCCAGACTCCAAGGCATGGAAACAGACAGTAGAAATTGTACTGTTTGAAGTTGCAACTGCATCCACTGTATACTCATTGTATTTTGGTTACTCACTTTTTCTTTTCAACACTCAAAGTAGTGTTGTAGTACCTCAATGAGTAACACACGGAGTTATAACAAGGCTCTGCAGGGCCAGGGATGTAGTTCAGTGGTTCCGTGCCTGCCCAGCAAACACAAAGTCCTGAATTTGATCCCCAGTATTTAAAAAACAAAAGGACTCTACAACTCTGTTTCTAGGTATATATCCAAGAGAATTAAAATAGATGTTCAAATAAAAATACATCCATGGGTTCTCATAGTAGTATTATTTACAATGGTAAAAAGTAGAAATAATCCAGATGCTCATCAACCGATGAATGGAAAAGGAAGATATGGTATATTCATGCAATGAATGTTATTTGACCATAAAAAGTTCTAATACATCCTATTATATAGATGAATCTGGAAAGCATTATGCTAAAGGCTTTAAAGAAGCCAGACACGAAGGTCAAATATTGTATCCTAATTACGTGAACTGTTCAGAATATGCACATTCACAGAGCTCAAAAATAGATCAGTGGTTGGACTGGGGATTTAGCTCAGTGGTTCTGGCATTTGCCTTGCAAGTGCAAGGTCCCCAGTTTGATCCCTGATAACACATACCACAATGCTGGGTGTGGTGATTCATGCCTGTAATCCCAGCACTCAGAAGGCAGAGGCAAGAGGATTGCTGTGAGTCTGAGGCTCCCCTGGGCTACATAGTGAGCTCAGAGCCAGCCTGAACTACAAAGTGAGACTCTTTTTCCAAAAAAACAAAAACAAAAACAAAAACCTCCCATAGATCAGTGGTTACATAGTGTGAAGGAGAAGGGAGAACTGGAAGTGAACACCTAATGGAAGAGAGTACAGGACTCCTTTTGGATGGTGAGTGTTGTGGAACTAGAGAGTGGTGATGCTACACCCCATTGTGAATGTGCTTTATGCCACCGAATTATATAATTTAAAATTGTTGGAACAGTAGTATTTGTTGTTTGCATTTTATAACAACAAAAATGTGGTGCATTCTTTCTGCTGCTGATGTCATTATCATCTGCCATCATGCCTGTGGCAACACACTTATTTTGCCTTAATAACTCCTATGTATCTACTAGGGTCCATCCACCTCAGGGAAGCCAGCTTATGCTCCCGCTCCAGTTCATGGTCTGTCAAGATTCATTGAGAGAGAAATTGGGGAGTCAATTCCTTTCACAATAGTATCCAAAAAATATCTAGGAATCAATCTAACAAAGGAGTTGAAAAATCTTTATGCTGAAAACTACAGCACTCTGAAAAAGGAGATTGAAGAGGATGTCAGAAAATAGAAAGACATCCCTTGTTTCTTGGTAGGAAAAAACAATATCATCAAAACGACTATACCCCCACAACTACTATACAGATTAAATGCAATCCTGATTGAAATCCCAACAGTATATTGCACAGATCTAGAAAAAATAATCCAAAATTTCATCTGGAACCACAAAAGACCTAAAATAGCAAAAGCAATTCTAAGCAACAAAGACATGGCAGGGGATATCATGATCCCCAACTTGAAACTATACTACAAAGCCATTGTGATAAAAACTGAATGATACTGGCAAAGTAACAAACCTGAGGATCAGTGGAACAGATTAGAAGATCCAGACACAACCCCAGATACACTAAACCACCTCATCTTTGTCAAAGGAGCCAAATATCCTCAATGGAGGAAAGATCGCTTCTTTAATAAATGATGCTGGAAAAACTGGGCTCTAACCCGCCAAAGGCTAAAACTAGACCTATCTCTTTCACCATACACTAAACTAAAATTAGTGTGGATTAGAGACCTAAATATTAAAACAGAAACACAAAACCTGCTGCAAAACAAGTTAGGTAAAACTCTTGGAGACATTGGATTAGTGAAATACTTTATGAACAAAAACCTCTACAGCATGAGAACCAGCAGAAGGAATCAACAACTGGAATGTCATCTTATTAAAACCTTCTGCACAGCAAGAGAAACCACCAGCAGAGTGAAAAGATAACAAACTATATGGGAAAAAATTTTTACCAGCTGTTTCTCAGACAAAGGGCTACTATCTAGAATATATGAAGAGCTTTAAAAAAATCAGCCCCTCCCAATTTAAAGACCCAATCCAAAAATGGACATCTGAAATGAACAGACACTTTTCAGGGGAAGAAGTAAGAGCAGCTAAGAAATATATGAAGAAATGCTCAACATCACTGATCATTCAAGAAATGCAGATGAAAATAACACTGAGATTCCACCTCACTCCATAAAGAACGGCTGCTATCACACCATCAACCAACAACAAATGCTAGCAACGCTTCAAGGAGAAAGGAACCCTTCTCCACTCTTGGTGGGAATGTAGACTGGTGTAACCACCGTGGAGAGCAGTGTGGAGATTCCTCAAAAAATTAAGATTAGAGATTCCATTTGATCCTGCTCTTTCCCCACTATGTATACGTATGAAAGAATTAAAAGATTAATATCACAGCAACATATGTGCACCTATGTTTGTTGCAGCTCAATTTGTGATACCCAGATCTTGGAAACAACCCAAGTGCCCATCAACTGCAAACTGGTTAAAGAAGATATGATTCTTTTATAAAATGCAGTATTAATTCTGCCACAAAGAATGATAAATCTGAGTCCTTTATACTCAAATGGACATATCTTGAGGACTTACTCAGAAGTGAAATAAATAGGTCACAGATGTGTAAATACTGTATCTTTTCTCTGGTATGAGAAACTGAAGATGTAAATGAGTTCTAAAATACGCGATAGATATTGTAAAATAGAAAATATTCAAGGGGAAAAGAGGAGTAGGGGTAAGCCATGAGGGGAAAGAAAAATTTGTGGTGAAAAAGGAAGCAAAGCTTATGTATATAGGGGTGGGAGGATTATAAGATGAGGAGGAGAATGGGAAAAAATGAGAATTAAGTTGTGTCATATACTGGTACAAATTCTCAAGTGGTTGAGTGTGATCATTTTATACATGGTATGTATAAAATGTACCAATAAAATCAATTTAAAATAATAATATAAATGGTTGGGAATATAGCTCGGTGAGGAAATGCTTAACATTTGCAAGGCTATGAGTTCAGTCCCTAGTACCACCAAAAAATTTCAAAGTATTGGCCTGGGGATTTAGCTCAGTCGTTCCAGCATCTGTCTTGCAAGTGCAAGATCCCGGGTTCGATCCCCAGTAACCACATACAACAACAATACTAGGCATGGAGACTCACGCCCACCAGCAATCAGTACCACACACCACAGTGCCGGGCGTGGTGGCTCACGCCTGTAATCCCAGCACTCGGGAGGCAGAGGCAGGAGGATTGCTGTGAGTTTGAAGCTGAGCTCAGGGCCAGCCTGAACTACAAAAGTGAGACCCTGTCTCAAAAAACAAACAAACAAAACAACATCAAAGTAGCTCTCCTAGTGACCTTTTCTCATAGTCACTAATATGATGGACTTTAACTCTCCATTTCCTAGCTGCCTTTCCTTAGAAAATCCCCTAAACTCTTTTCATCACTTTACTCATCTGGAAAATGGATGGCCATAATGGTAAGTCACTTTAAGAGATATTGGGGGGATTGAATGAGATTATGTATATAAGGAGTATAGCCCGGCCACATAAGAAGCTTTCAATATATAGGGGCTACTGTCATTAAAACAGGAAAAGTTTGTGTCCAACAAAACCTAAAGATTTTATCTCTTGTAAGGTAAAAATTGCTTGTAGCCATTCAAAAGGGTTTCTCTTCTCCTAGTTTATATCCAGCAAAGTTTCAACAATATCAGTCTGGGGCTCCCAAATACAATTGCACAGATGTTTGTACATGAGGAAATGTATCTATACAGAAACACACAAGGAAATAGGTGATCTCCACACAATGCACTCTAAGCCCTGAAGCCACAGGGCTCTATTCATCCAGAAAAAGCAATTCATAAGGCAACAAGGTCATTTTTATACTCCTTTAAGGTTTATGGAAACAAAGTTGTCTTCTTTCAGAGCCAAGGTGCCTCTGCCCTGCTCTGCCCCTGAGACAGTGGGGGTGAGCCTGTGCTGAGTCCCGCCTCTGTGAGTAACCTTGAACAAGTGCATGTTTCTGCTCAAACCGCAGACTGTTTCACGTTCCGCTGTCCTGTGTATAAAGTTTGTGGGGATTGGGCCAGGCGTGGGCCTCTTGGGCACAGGAAGCAGGTAGAAATACTGGCTTAGAGCCGTAGTAGAGTCTTCGCACAAAATCACCTTGCTTATATGCCTTCAACAGAAATGCTCAGATCTGAGAAAGAAATGATCAGGATCATCCAGGATCAAAGCCCTTCTGCAGACCTCTCTTCTCCTTCTTCTTCTTCTTTTTGACTCTTGAGACAGGAGCTCACTTTATAATTCAGGCAGACCCTGAGATCACTATGTAGCCCAGGTGAGACTGGAACTCACAGCAATCCTCCTGCCTCTGCCTCCTGAGTGCTGGGATTACAGGCATGAGCCATCATGCCCAGCACCGAGCATTGTGGCCTCGATTGCTGATGGGTGTGAGTCACCACACCTGGTATTATTGAATGTGGTTACTCACATCGAACCCTGGCTCTTGTACTTGCAGGGCTGGCGCCAGAACCCCTGGGCTAAATCCCCAGCTTCAGACTTCTCACACCATAATGTCAACAGTCAGACCAAAGGTTCACAGCCAGCCTGTGCAGGCTGAGACAGGTCTTCTTTTTGTCCCAATCGAAGAGCTTTACCAGACCTATTACATCAAGGTGAAACTCAGACAGAGGGAGAGGAGGGGGACTATAAGAGGTGTTTTGTCTCTTTCTTCCCCCAACACTTCCCTAAAATCAGGGTATGGACTCAAACACAAGTTAGCATAGATGCCAGAGGACCCTCTGTGTATCCTTTGGTGAAGAATCATTTTGCAGCATGAGGAGTCTCCTGTAGTTCTACCTACTTTGCAAGTTCTTTGGCCTGGTTTTCTTAAATTAGGGCACACACTTCTGCACTGGAAGGGGCATCTCTCATGCTAGTGGAATACAAAAACCGTAGATAGATTTCCTCCCCACGGAGACAAGTTTTTGTGAGGCACTGGGCAAGAGCTCCAGAGCCCAGTGACGTCTCTCCTCACTCTCTTCTCCTTGTTTTCACACCTTGCTCTTATCCACATTCTGACCACTGATGTCTGGGGTGCTATTCCCAGTTTCTATCTGGCCACTTCGACTATTCCTTTTCTTTACAATATTGCCGTAGCTCACTCCTCCTACAACCTGAGTTCATATTTTGTTCCTAACAGGTATTCACATGTTGTTGTGGTTTATATCTAGATGTCCCCCCAAGCCTCAAGCACTCACTGGTGGGGCCCATGGGTGCGTGATACTCATCGGTGGATTTGTCCATTAATGAGTTTATAGCTAAATGTGATTTGGAAGGTAAAGCCTGGTTGGAGGAGGTGGGCACTGGGGGAATAGTCTGGAAGCATCTATCTCCTTCCTTCTTCCCTTCATCCTTCTCTACTTTCTGCTGTCATGTCATAAGTCCCTTCTCCTCCCCCATCCCCCTTTGCCACGCTGCCTGCCTTGGAGTCAGTTGATAATGGACTCAGACTTAGGAACTCTGAGCCAAAATCAACCTCTCCTCCCTAGAGCTTAGATGTTGGGTACTGTGTCTCAGTGACAAGAAAGTAACTAAGATACATGTGGGATCTTTAGGGCTTTCTTAGGCATGTCCTCTGAAAGTAAGGTGACTTTCTATTTTCTATTCTGATTTGTATCGTTATCATTTTTCTTCCTCAGGTGACTGTTCTACTTAGTTTTCTTGCACTCTGTTGAATAGAGATGGTTAGAGAAGGATCCTTGCCTTCTACTGGCTCTTAGGGGAAAACAAAACTTTCAGTATCTTCTACTATATTACATGCGAGCTTTCTATAAGTGGCTTTGATTTTATGAGGAAATTTTCTTCTATATTTAATTTGTTGAGAGTTTTTATCAAGAAAGAATTTAAACTTCATCAAATGCTTTGAAAAATCACGTATTGAGATGACCAGGTGTTTTTCTAGCCTTTCATTTTGATAATGTGGTGTATTACACCAACTGATTTACATATGTTAAATTGACTTTGCACCCCAGGGACAAATTCTGTGTTGTTATGACATACCATCTTTTTGATGTATTGTTGGCACATAGCTCTTGCCGTCCCATTCTGACTATATAAATCGGTGCCCAGGTTTTTGCAATATTCACTTTTGTTCAGTAAACTTAATCTTCAAAAACTAATACTCAATAAACACTCATTTTATTTGTTTGCCCAAACTACATTTTCCCAAGGTCCTCAAAACCTGGAACTAACTTATATCATTACTAGAATCAATGAGTCTCCAACCCCTATTCTACTATGGCTGTTTGTTTGGAGGATCTGATAGAAAGAGGGTGGGAAGAAGTGGGAAGCCCTTTGGATACTGTTATTGTTGCTAGGCCAAAGCACCAACTGGAGGTTTTACACTAAATCCCTACATAGAATTTCTGAGTTCAGGGCTCCTCAATAGGTATGGGCCGAGGGCAACTGTTTAACAGGGAAAAGTCCATATTTTGATAAAGTGCCAAAAGTTCATCTGATTTCTTCCAGTGCTCATGAATGGGTCACTTATGTAAGGCAGCCTCAAGATAAAACTACCCATGTAGTTTGAAAAACATATTTGGATCTTCTTGAGCCCTTGCCTACCTGGCAAAGATACCATTTAACAATGATATTTATTGAGCTCTTATTATGTGCCCAGTATATTATATTCATCATCTCAAAACCTCACAACAACCCTGTTATTAGCTCCTTCTGTCATATGAAGAAACTGAGGCTCTAAGAGATTAACTGACTTGCTTAAGGTAATGTAGTTGTCTGCTTCCAAAGCTCAAGCTGAGGACAAGGACTTGGGAATTTTTATCTAATGATACTTTATTCCAGGCTACAATTACCACTGAACTCCTATCAGCATAGTTATAAGCCTGCATGATCATGGAATCTCTCCTATGAGGTAATTATGGCTGTTAATCTGTAAATCGGACAAGTAGAAGGTCAAAGCCTGTCACATGGATACCTATCCTTTAAAGTCAGAACAAGAAAGAGAATGAACACCATGCAATTGAGAGAAATAAAACCACCTTTCAAACAAATGGCAGTCAAAGTTGCATACTGTCAGATTCATAAACACAATTACAGTTCTGCCTTTTTATTTTTTATTTTTATTTATGTATTTTATTATTTATTTTTGAGACAAGGTCTTGCTTTGTAATTCAGGCTGGTCCTGAGCTCGCTATGCAGCCCGGGGAAACCTGGAACTCACAGCAGTCCTCCTGCTTTTGCCTCCCAAGTGCTGGGATTACAGGCGTGAGTCACCACACCCGGCACTGTGGTACGTGGCTCTGATTGCTGATGGGCGTGAGTCATCATCATGCCTGGTATTGTTGAATGTAGTTACCAGGGATTGAACTAGGGCCCTTGTGCTTGTAAGGTAGGTGCTGGAACCACCGAGCTAAAGCCCCAGCCCCCAGCTCCGCCTTTTTAAAACTAATGGTTCTAAGCCATTTTGAGTGTGGGTCCCTTTGAAGAATTTCAGGAAATGTATAAATACAACCCTACGATTCTGCACATATTTTCAGAGAAATTCTTTGAGTTTCTTATATATCATCCAAGAGCAACAGACCCTAGGTTAAAAGCTTCTAAATTAACCAAACATAATTCTATGCCTTAAAAAAGTAATAAATTAGGGAACAACAGTTCCTTTAAGTAATAAGCCAATTAGGGCTTGGTTTGCGAAAATTTTGTTCTCAATGCCTAATCACTTTCATGAAATACATTTATGATAATCATTTCTGTGTTCCCCTAGTGCCCCTCATAGTCTAAAATGTTGATAGCACAGATGACCACTATCAGAACTGGACAGAAAATTAGAACTAGAAGCTATCCATAGGATGGATAGTAAGGTTTGTATTTCTTCAGTAACCAAAGATGGACAGCAGCTCTGCAGTTAGAAGTGATTTAACTGGATCCTCATTTAACTGGACTACCTGACCTCCACAGGGCCATCAGCTCCGTGACCCAAGTGTTCTAAGACCTACATAAACTCAGAAAAAGTTCAGACCACAAGTCTGCTCCTGCTAAGCAGCTGATGGCTTCACGAGAGTCCAGGGACCTGCCAGGGACAGACTCAGCATATAGTGGCTCAGTTCCTGCCAGTCAGAGGCCCTATTGTTCTCTTACAAAAATATGAGATAATCTCAACCCAAGTCATTCCAAGGCTATTTCCCCCGGCTCCTTGTGTTGTCGACAAGATTTTACTATAATCTTCAGTAGCATTGTTAACGATGGCCTGACTCTTCTTTTGAGTGCACTTCACGTAAAGCGTACTTAGTTGCAAGGCATAGTTCTGACGCAAGGGTCACGGCACCCTGTCCTTTAAAAACTATTTGATTTGAAAGGAAGAGCCCTAATTCCATCACATACTGCCTTTTCGCCTCTCTGCATCTCAATTCCCTGTCTGACAGCTAACATTCTTACCCTGCCTATCTTCCATGGAAGACGCTTTGTAATATTTAAATAAGATAGTGGGCATATAAAGAATTTCCCATCCAGGAACGTTTTGAAAAAATGATAACTCATGACTAGTGTTCCACTCAAGCTTCCAACCAGCTCTGTGAACCACACAAATCTTTATTGTTTTGTCATGTATTCATTTAGTCTCCTTCCCTTGCTTCCTTTCACTCTCTGACTTGGAAAATAAAAAAAAAAACAAGCATTGAAGCCATATTCCCAGCATTGTATGTAGCTTAAGGAAGTTTTTACACTGTTGGGACAGGCTTAGAAATGAGTTTCTAATTGAGCAAGGAAGACTCTTTCTCAGCCAAGACCTTTTTATCTACATTTCAGTTTCACTAGACTTATGCCGTAAGCTGGTAAACAGTCAGTGTTCGTTTCTTAAAGTTGTTCAATGTCTGTGCAGCATTCAGACCTAAATATCATAACTATACTCCTCCTTGCAAACTCCTCAGAGTGCGCCCTGAAGTTGGAAGCCAGCCCATATTATTTCTGATTGGTCAGCATAAGTGATCTCTCCTTCGAGTTCAAGGTAGGTTCAGAGTTGAAACTGTCTTGAGATAAAGCAGATCAGCCCCAATTCCCTCTCCCCCAGGGGAGGTCTCTGAGCAGGGGAAGAGAAAGGCCTCTGTAGTCAGGGGAGACATCCGTTCCAGCTCCCCTTGGCTTTAGGCTGTACCAGTTGGCAGCTCAAGCTCTGTGCAAATTCTGGCCAGACCAAAATGGTGCCGAGACAGCCACAATGTTGTTTAGAGAAAACGAAAGGAAACATCTGCAAATCCTGCCTCAGTGCTGAGTGGGGACCATCTGCTGCTTTTCCTCATGGGTCCACGGTGGGCTAGCTGACTGAACAGAAAGCTCACCTGAAACAAATACATTTGAAAGATATTTTCCAGCCCCCCACTGGAAATTCTTGTGCTTAGTCATCCTCACTCCGTGATCTGAGTCACCAAGCTCTACTTTGAGCACAGCTGCCTTCAAATGTAAGTTGAGACCAGATAGTTGAGTGAGGAGACCTGGCTGAGACATCGTGACAGAAGGATAAAGATGGGTAAAGTAGAGGAATTGCAATTGGGGTCCTGCTCAGGAACTGTAAGTCCTCTGGATGGGCCTCAATTACTTTTTAGTGTATTCATAGTATGGAGCATTCCAGAATTAGTAGACCCAGCAATTTGTGTATGTTTAAGAGGCTATTCTGTGATAGTCATGTGAGTTTTGGCCTAGGATTTAAGTCTTCATTCTGTCAATAATTTGCTATATGATGACAGCAAAATCGTCCCCTTCTCTCGGTCTTAGTACCTTACCCTTAGAATAGAGACTTTGTAAGATGACCTCTAAAGGTACTTCTTGCTCTGATGGTCTGTGAAACAACCTAGGGCAGATGAATAGCCCCTATTTTCCCAGCGTACTAGGGAAAGACGATACACAACCTGTTTTGGGAATCAAGCCGAGAATTTTTTCCATCTGTGGTACAAATGTCTTCCCTGGGTCTAACCACAATCTGTTTTCTCTTGTTTGGATCTCTGTGGGCATGGAGAACCCACAGGGAATATGCTTTTGTAAAGATCCTTTATCAACTCCAAGAGCCTTCAAGTCTCAGTTCTGTTAAATCCTAAGTATATACACGGAATAATTAAAAGACTCATGCCACAGTGACATATGTGCACTCATGTTTATAGGATCTCAGTTTGTGATAGCTAAATCTTCAAAACAACCCCAAATGTCCATCAACAGGGAGTGGATAAAAAAGATGTGGTTTTTCTATAAAATGGAGTATTACTCTGCCATGAAGAATGATAAATTTGAATCATTTATACTCAAGTGGATGTATTTGGGGGACATACTTCTAAGTGAAATAAATAGGTCATAGATGTGTAAATACGGTATCTTTTCTCTAGTATGAAAAACTGAAGGTGCAAATGAATGCTAAAATGTATGATAAATAATGTGAAATAGGAAGAAAATATGCAAAAGGAAAAGGGAAAGGGTAGGTAGGGAAAAGTAAAGAAGGGAAAGAAAATATTTGACAGTAAAAAAAAGGAATCAAAGTTTATGTATATAGGGTGTAGGGGCTGAAGTGAGAACAAGGGAGTGGGGGAAAAACGAGAATCAAGATGTATCATGTACAGGTACAAGTTCTCAATGTTAAATGTGATCATATTGTATGCATAAAATGTACCAATAAAATCCATTATTGACCTTCACTGTGCAAACGTGGGAGACAGTTGCTCATCGCTGAGGTTTAAATGACCACACTTTGCCTTTCATCACAGTTTTCCACTCTTTTGGATATCAAGTTATCTCTATAGGAAGAAAGTCACTTATTCCAGAGCAGATGGAAGTTACCCTAAGCTCAAAAGACAGTATTGGACACAAGAGGGAGAATGGCTTGGTGTAATGCAATCCTCTAGCCTCCTGGATTCCTATCTGGAATCATGAACCCAATGATGCAAATCCTTAACAATTGTTGAGTGTGCATGCTAGATAATTCTGTGTATTGCACATGCCCATTTGATTTTATCTAATCTTCATAACTTGGCAGCGTGTGGTTACCATTCATACTTTAAGGTTAGCTGATGGAGGCACGTAGAGCTGACGCACTTGCTCAAGTTTAAACAGCTAAAAGCAGAGCAGCTGCTTTTCTGACCCAGGATGGCTGGTGCAGAGATCTCTGCTGGAAACCATCATGTCTCTGAGGGAGCCAGCCTCATGGCAAGAACGAGGTTGGCACTGAGGATTCTGGTTCTTGGAAGGACTGACTGTCACCTGCCTCATGTGCCAACCTCTTTTGTCAGGTCTAGGTATCTTCTTGGTTTCCACAGCAGTCTGTGTGCCTTCAACAGTAGAAAGAGCTTCCTTGTGCAGAGCTGCACAGTGCTGACCTAATGACACTGGAAATGAGCTGTTTTTTCCTCTTAAAAAAAGAACAGAGAGGGCCGGGGAGTTAGCTCAGTGGTTCCGGCGCCTGTCTTGCAAGCGCAAGGACCCGGGTTCGATTCCCCGGTAACCACATAACAATACTGGGTGTGGAGACCCACAGCCAGCAGCAATCAGTACCACATACCACAGTGCCGGGCGTGGTGGCTCACGCCTGTAATCCCAGCACTCGGGAGGCAGAGGCAGGAGGATTGTGATGTGAGTTGGAGGCTGAGCTGAGGGCCAGCCTGAACCACAAAGCGAGACCCTGTCTCAAAAAACCTAAAAAAAAAAAAAAAAAAAAAAAAAGAACAGAGAAAGAATCTTATATACAATGAGCTTCCCCGAGTTAAAGAAAGTGTGGGAGAAGAGCCATGTTCTTCTCTGCTGGTAAATCCATTAGATCCATCAAATATCGAAGACGTGAGGAGCACTGAGAAGATTCTTTTCTTTGTACTGGGGGTTGAACTTGGGACCTTGCGCTTTTGAGGCAGGTGCTGGAACCACTGAACTACACCCCTGCCCCTCCTTTTTCTGAGAAGGTTCTTAAAAGGATGGAAAAGGGAGCGGAATGAAAGTCAGCTTAATTTGTAATTCCTCTTTGAGCCAACCCTACAAGGCTATCTCCACGAGGGCTTCATCACACTAGAACTTATGCTTTCCACGCGCTGCCCCAGCTCCTTGTTCAACAAGAACTCCACTAGCACGGGCTTCAGATGCCAAACAACTGCTACCACTTTCAGGTGACCAAGGTTCATGATGTGAAAGTATCGTCCCCGAAACCCTTAACACTGGATCTGCTTACCTAACAGATCCCACTCTAAGAGTGGCAGACAACTCTGGAAAAAAAACCCCACCTCGCTGAAAAAGAAGCTGTTGAAACCCTGGACTGATGACTGTGCCTTAAACGTAACTCTGGAAGCCTGCTGTAACGAAGGGGGCCTGCAGCCATCTTACTTTTCAGTACCGACTGTGCTGACACTATTGAAAATATCTCCAAGCCAAAGACTCGTAAAGCATTACTTTAAAATAAATTTTATGGCGATATAAATTTTCACTGATCTTGACACAGGAGTCAATATGGAAAAACTAAAAGAAAGAGCTGGGGGTTTGTATGTGTTTAAAACCTCCCAGGAATTGGCCCAAGGGAACAGTATCTTCATGACTGTTTTCAAAGAAATACTAGTAGATTGTCTACATTCCCCAGTGTCGATCCACGATGTATTTTCCAGTCTCTTCCTCTTAAACTTGGAGAAAGGCATCGGAGTTTAAAAATAAAAAGTACTAAACTGGAGATCCTGCCTGCTTTGCCTGCCGACTGAGCCGATACCTACAGTAAAAGCTGATTGAGTGTCACGTCTCCTCAGTGCCACTGTGGCCAGACCTGAACAGATTGTTAAAAGGTCCACATCATGTTTTGGGGTAGAATCTATTATTGTCTACCAACTTTCCCATGTGGAAAGTCGGCCACACACCATCTCAGAAAGACTCAAATGATCTCTGCTTCATTTTCTAGGATGGCTGAGGCCTGATTACCTTTCACAATCAGCCAGCCTTTAATTCATCCCAGGTTACAGCCAGGCTCCAGGAACAGCAAGGGAGAAGCTTAGTTTAAAAGGGGACTCAGAGGGTGGGAGAGATAGGGGCATGTGTGTGTACATGTGCGTGGCATGCAGGATTGGTTTTGAAGATTTTTATGGGTAGCCAGTACTTTTAAACTAGGAAAAAAAACCTCTACCTTTGTAGTGTTAGAGGATAATATTTCATTGCAAAAATAAATGATTTGGTCATTACCATTTCATGGTTGCTGGCAACCACCCTCCTCTGCTTTCTAACAATTTCCATTTTAGGCACTGACAAGCCTTTCAAAATGATTCAGCCAAATATCCACCCAAAGTTGCGTATTTGGCAGTTTCATACTGAGAAGTCTGGGGCCACTGGGAAAAAATGTCAGAAAGGGCTCTTTCCTTCTTTGTCAGTTACGAAACAAACAGATCGCCATACACAGGCACTGGGGGCTCCTTGGGCAGCCATGCTGGAGAAAAGGGAGAGATGATCGGAAGTTGTTGGCAGGGGCTGCCCCCCCCCCCAGGCTCCAGTTCCTGGCCTCCCTCTCTGCTGCTTGCACTTTCCCTGAAGCCCAGCGCTGCCTCCATCATTAATCCTGACCAGTGTGAGGCAAGCGAGCATGGCCTGCAGACAGAAAGTGGTGAACAGAGATGGAAATCACTGTGGAATGAGTCTCTGAGGTGGTTGGATTTACCAGTACTTTGGAAGCTCACCTTCCCCCACTGCCTGAAGCGACAAGCAGGCGATGACCATGTATCAGCACTGGGCAATGTTTAGGTTGGTCTCTGGAGTCCACCTGGGTTTCTGGGCACTGAGCAAGCACAAAACATAGACTTTGGTTTGCAACTATCAGCCTCCTACCTGGCCAGCAATCTCCAGAGCCCAAAGCCCCAAAGTGCTTTCCCATTCCCTCATCCTGGACAGAGAACCTCCCAGCTCCACTCATTAGGGGACCAGCCCCCCTCATTCAGCACTCGCTCTCAATGGCAGCATGCTTTCGTGAGTTCATCCCGATTCCTTCGCCCAAGGCTCACGTGGACTTCCTTTTTCGCAGAACCGAATGATTCTGGTTTGCTCAAAGCACTGATTGCCATTTGTAACTCAAGGTAGCCCCTGTGATGCAGGGGTTGCAGCCAACTGCTGATTCCGAATATTTGTATCAAAAGTTGTGGCAGTATTGAACGTGCACATATTTCTTCTTGTCATTAAACAAGACACATTAATATTTATTGCTACATTTATATTGAATGAGATACTATGAGTTAATCCAGATGTAATTTTTTTTAATCCACATATAATATAAAGTTATCGGAGGATTCATAGACTTGAACATATTTTGGTATCCATGTGTCTGGGGATGTATCATGGAACATATTTATTTGTGTATTTGCTCTCTCTTTTTTTTTAAATCATTCATCTCTCCTGTGAGACAGTGAATTTCATGAGGCCAGGGAATAAATGTTTTGTTGAATACTGTACTCCCAATGCCTATCATAGTGCCGGGCATATAGAAGATGCTGTCTAAATATTTACTGAGTAAATGAATGAACAAACACAATGCACTATTCTGTACCAGTTCATTCTTTGGAAATTAGAAAAGCAGGCCTATCATTTCTACTACTAACCAAGCTTCTGGCGTCTGACCCTGTTGTAACTTTTCTGTCGGGACGGCTAAGCCCCGGTCAGCTCCACTCTCCTCCGGCCCCATACTTCCTGCTTGGTTCTTGCCACTCTGACTGGACACCAGAGCCTCAGCAGTGACTGGGCCGTGACAGTTCGCACTGAGGATTTGGTGAACAGAACTGGTTCTACCAGCCGGACTGCTGAAGTAGGATCACTTGGTGGCGAGAGACCACTATTCGGAATACTCGAATGTACCTTCTCTTCAGGAGCTATGTTTAAGAAGTTATTTGGGTTCCCTGTCTACACAATGGAAACCAACCTTCTCAACTACAAACAAAGTCACATTGCTACTCAGTCTGAAAATTGCCCCCCTTTCAGTTGTCACCCTTTCTCCTCAGAGCCTTTCAAAAGGCGGCTCCATAAAATGACAGCTCAGCACCCAGCTCAGCTCTTCTGCCCTTAAAGTTAAGTAGTGAGGAGGGACGAGGTGCCAGGTTTCTAACTTCTGAAAATAGTTCCCAAAGGGAACCACATCTTCAGTGTCCTTTCTTCCTGTCATTGGCTTCAACAACATGGGTGCGTGTTGGATATGGGAAAAATGGAAGACACTGTGCCTTTTTAAAATTACATTTTACTCAGTGGAAACTGACCCATTTATTTCTGCTAAAATATATCATTCTGTCAACCTGCCAAGGAAGGTTTCCTTAATCCATACTTTAAAATAATAATACCTCTCCTACAATGATCTTCTAAAAGGCTACCAACATTTAAAATATCCTTTCAGAGCAGTAATTCCACTGCTTGGGCTTGATCCTACATGTGATCCTACATATGTACATACACATGCAAATATATATGTACATCTTTTGGTGTTTTGGTACACCAAAACAGTGTTTGCAAAAGTGATTCGACAGCAGAAGGGATTCGGGGCAGTTGTGAGGAAGGCAAGACAGATTTATGTGTGTTTCCCCAGGAAGTCCCGCTTGGCGTCTTACATTACAATGGCAAAGTCCTACACAGAAAGATCTCACACCACTGAGGCCTTGGTTCTCCCAGCTATTTCACAGAGGTCTTTTCTTTCTCTTTCGTTAGATCAGCCTCCTAACTGGTGCCCTTGGCCCAGGACCTCCCTTGTCCAGTACCTCATTCCCACCAACTTGTGGAACACTCTGAATCGCACTTTTGGCAGATCTTTCTTCCGCAAAAGGAGAGTCCTAACTAAGCCACCAAAGACACAGGAACAGGGTCATAGGGGTGCGGCTGTACTCTCGAATTAAGGAAGATCAGGATTTGCAGGTGGTTTTCACTGCACCACTGACTAGCTGTTTTACTTAGGACAGATGACTTAAATGCTCTGAGCCTCAATTTTCTCACCTGCAAAATGGACGAAGTGCCTTATAAGTCACTACTATCAGATGCACTAAGAAAGCATGAAGTAAGGAGGAAAGGAGGAAATAAGAAAACCGTGTAAAAGCTCACTCAGCATGGCTCTCGGCAACAATAAGCGCATGAGAGACCCTGACTGTGATGAGGGTTGTTGTATGATGATGACTAGGAGTCAGTTTACTGGAAGTTCTTTGAGAAATTCTTTGTAACTTCATAAGACAGTTTGGAATAAAAAGATTTGCATATTTTCTTCGTGTACACTGGGTACCTCGTACCCAGTAAGTACAGTTCTGTTGCCTTCTTGTAGTCTGTGTTTCCTCATGTGCATTTTATGGCTGCTGCTTTCCCTAGTTCTCCAAAATCCAGGTGACAGGTCTAAGTACTCTGGACCCACGACCTTTAAGAAGTTTCTTTAGAGCCTTTGACCATATGACATCCCTTCCAGGCCTTCATCTTCCCAACTTCCTCACTCTGATTCTTCCTTCCTACCCTTGTCCGGCAGCCTCCAAACAGCCCCGTTTCCCGACTTCCTCAAGACTTTCTTTGTGGCTGCTTGGGTTCGTGTTTCTTTTCTCTCGGGTCAGGCAAATATTTTATCTTATGAAGTTTTTTTTTTTTAATATACAGGGAAGACTATTAGCTAATGTTATGGGATGAAAGAGCACGCCACAGTTTTTTTTTCTTCTGTGTAGAATCTTAATTGTACACCTGTGTTGTGAAAGAGCAATAGTATTTTCTATGCTCTGTTTTCATTTCTGCCTCGTTCATTTAGTGGGCCCTCAGAGGTCAGGTTCCCCACTCTGCCTGGGGGTGAGTTCCCTGTAAGAGCTTGGGCATGTCTAGGAGACTCCTGCGCCTGCTTCCTCCTCAGGGATGTGACCGTGTGCAGTCCTCTCACTATACCCACCCTGGTGCTGGGGCTGAGCTGCTTCATGCTGGAATGAGCTATTCTGTGGGACAGTGTCGTGTATTTCTAAGAGTTCAACTTGTGAATTTTCTCAGGTTCACTTCAGCTCCAAGATCCACATCGCATTTATGCTGAGAAGAAGACACCACATTAAGCTCTGGTCAGCTTCGATGGCAAAGAACATTTTGTTCTGTCACCACCTCTGTTCTCAGTTACTGTCATCCTCACACGTTTATGTCCCTTGATCGCTAACAGGCAGATGCTGACGCCTGATTATTTGTGCTGGTGATTGTAGCATGCCCTCGCTTGCATTTGGCCTCCAAAGTTTTTTTATTGAGAGTTTTTATATTAAACATGCACTGAGTCTCCAGTTTGATTTTTAACTGATCCCACATGAAGGAATGACTTTCAACTCATAACACATGAGAAACATCTGTTCTGCTTATTTGAATTCAGGTGGTATCATTCTTATTATTATAGGAGCTGACTGTTGAGTATCAATATTTGTCTTTTTCAGTTCCATTGAACTTTCCCAAGTGCCACTCTCAGTCATGAATCTTAAACATACATTGTGGAGTCTGTAACGCAGTGGAACAACTCCCCTTTTCTTTGTCCTTTTCAACAAGGATTGCCACAGAACCCGGGTCAAGGCCTTGCTATCTTTTGCACATGCAGTTAAGACAAGAAAGCCCCTGTAGGACATAGTCAGAGTCACTGTTCAAACATCTAGACCTGAGACACAGCCTTTGAGGCTGCCTCGTGAGGGCTACTCCAGACCTTTGTTTGACGTGACCCTTCAGGTCTTGGGAGAGCTCGATTTATCTAGGCATTCACCTGGAAGCAACTGAGCTGAGGCCAAGCTCTCTGGGGCCTGCAGATGTGTTTGTTTCAGAGAGTCTCATCTTTAATGTCAAGACGCAACTAGTGTCTGACAATTAGTTATTTGTTTCCAATAATCTCATACCAAAGTTTACATATGATTTACTTTGTTTGGTTTGGTTCTTTTGAGACAAGGACTCACTATGTAGCCCAGGCTGGCCTCGAACTCACAGTGATCCTCCTGCCTCAGCCCCAAGTGCTGGGATTATAGGAATGCACCACCATACTCAGTTTGCATCATTTACTTTAAAATATAAGCGTCAGCAGATTCAAGGACTTCTCCATAAACCCTTCTCACTGGCGAGTCCATACCTTCTCATGAGTGGGACAGAAAGAAGCCCCTGGAAACTAATGGAAGGACTTAAGAAGGGCTTAATTTGGAATCTCAACTACTAACATGACCTAGTCCCAGTTACTCTATTTCTCTGATTCATTACTACTGAAGAGTTGTGAAGATTAAATAGGATAGTGCAAATAAATCACTTATAATGTGCCTTGAGTGAGTTAGATATTCCCGAAGCCATAGCAGCTTCTAGCTGGTGTGTACCTGAGATTGACTCTGCATGCATGTTACAGTGACCAGCACATACTAGGTACTAAAAAAAAGGCCGGCTTGACACCAAAAGACACATACTGCATGATTCCACTTATTTGCACTATCCAGAACAGGCACATCTACAGAAACAGAAAGAAGATCATGGTTTCTAGTGGAGGGGGCATGAGGAATGACTGCTTTAAGAGTCTGGGCATCTTCTTGGGAATGATGAAAATGTTCCAGAACTAGCCAGAGTTCTAGTACAACACTGAATGTACCAAATGCCACTAGGTTGTGCACTTGTAAGTAGTTAAAGTGATAGGCTTCATGTGAGTTGTATTTTATCACCCCCAACAGAAACAACCACTGGTTGGATGAAGCACTTTATTGTACTGTTTAACTCACAGGAAGCTCTCATGTGTAGGACTACTAACTGGGTATCTGCACATACCCCAGCGAGGGCTGAAAGGTACAGCTCTGGGGTACACACACTGGAGGAAGATGTCTAAAACATACCTGGGCCCTAGCCCTCATCTTGTTCCACCTGGTGGTGTACTGGTGCTATTGGCCTTGCCCTTAACCCGAGCCCAAGTAGGAGGCGTATGAACAGTAGGTGTAGCAAGGTGCCGGCAAGAAGCAAAGGATTAGGTTTAGGACCAGCAGAAGCAGTGATGTCCAACTCAAAGCCAATTGTTTCTTAGGCTACTTGGAGGTGACCAGCCCTAGGGGAAGCCATGGACAGTCCTACTCTTGGAAAGTGTCACTCTGTATTACTTCAAGAATGATTAAGCCCCCACTATGCCCTCCCTGAGCAATCACCCAGTACTCCAAATGCCAAGATTCCTGAGCTGCAAGCAGGAATGTCCCTGGAGTGAATTAGGGGTTTTTTTCCCGGGGAGGGGAGATTGAGCAAAGAGCTTCACTCTGGGGTCTAAAGACTGACTGGAGCATTTGAAATTTGTTACCCAATAAAAATCTCTGCTAAGGCCCAAGACTGAAATAACTCAGCTGGGCTCTGGCCTCAGCAGGGCCCATTCATTAGCTAACACTTCTCATCTGTGATGGTTACAGACAGGTTTTTTCATGCCCCCCGAAATGGGCTTGCACAGTGCAGCTGGCAGACAGCTGTGGCCTCACAGTGTTTACACTACCCAGACTGATGCAGTGTGTGCGGGAGACACAGAATGAATCTGATTTAGCTTTTGGAAAATAGGATTTTGAAAAGTTCTGTGGTTTTCTCTCACTCCTCCTCTCCTGAGTGGTGGAAAGGCTGAAGGTGGAACAAAACAGGCCCAGCAAAGCAGAGGCTCTTATTTTGTTTCGTTTCCTGCACCGACACTTTCCTTTGTTTGGGGCTCCTTTGTGTGACACCTCCACTTGGTGGGAGCTGGGCTGTGAGTGCAGGGTTAAGACAGCCTGGTGGCTCCTCACTTCGCTGAGTCCATCTGGGCAGCACGAGCTCTCTGGGGACTCGGCACAGCTGGCACCAGACAGCTGGGCAGAGGCCCACTGGCAATGGCCTAGTCCCTCCTTTTCACCTTTAGACATGAAAAGACAGAAGAGCCAGGATCCCCACAGACAGCTGGGCCCATGACGGGGCTGGTTAATCCTATGGGGTCCTGTAGGACCTATCATACTGCCCCATGACAGAAACCTGCTCCAGCCCACAGCCGTTTTGTTTTTTGTCACAGGTCAGTATTAGCGAAAGTTCCTAAGTCCTATCCATTCTTTCTTCACAGTGCATCTGACAACTACCTTCACCACCGCCTCTGCTTTGGGTTAGGGCCATATTTCCTTCTACGTGTACCAGGGTAACAACCTTCTAACCGGTCTCCTGTGTCTGCCTTCTCTTCCTGTAGAGTCTCCCAAAGATCTAATCTTCTATTAGGACCCACCCCACTGGTCCTGTCTCATCAACAAACTTTTTGAGTGCCAACCAGACTGGGCATTAGAGTCATAAACATCAACCAGACATAAGTTCTTTCTAAAATTTCATCAGTTTGAGTGGGAGAAGTACAAGGACTCAACAGACTCTAGGCAAATGTGATAAGGCCCAAAGGATTATGGGATCTCAGAGGGGAACATCTGGCCTAGTGTTGAGGGGAAAGTGAAGAACATGGTTTTCTCTTTCATCTGTCCACTCACCTCCTCAGAATGCTACATTGCCTCCACAGTTCCAACCCTCTTTCTTTTCTCTCTCTCTCTCTCTCGTGTGTGTGTGTGTGTGTGTGTGTGTGTGTGTGTGTGTTTTCCAGTACTAGGAATTGAATTTGGGCCCTGGTGCTTCCAAGGTAGACACGGTACCACTTGAGCTAATCCCCAGACCCCTACCCCTCTTTTAATAACCAGATATCCCACTGACTCCCTTAAAAGAAGTCTCTACTCAAGATATTCGAGTCCCTTTATTGTTATTCAATGAATACAAACTCTCCTATCTCCTCAACTTTGCTCTTAGCCTCTGCCCTTGCTCTTCATCATGGCCTGTCGAACTTTGAGGTTTCTGGCTCCGGGACAGGCATCGTGTCCCCGGTCCTGTCTTCCTCCACACCAGCATGGTGCCTGGTGCACAGTGTCTGCTGAATGCTGACCTATTAAGCATATTTTCCTTCACCTTACTATTAACCCAAATCCAACATGCATGAAAAATGGTTTTGCTAAAAGTGGAAATGGCATTTTGGCAAATGGAAGGTGATCAAGAGATGGAAAAAGCAGGGAGTGTTGGGAGGGGTAGGTGACGAAAAAAGAATGAAGATATGTAATGAAGGCGCACCCACTCTCTGCAAGAAAGGTAATCACTATGTACCACAAGCAAGTACTAATAAAAAATAAACAACAACAACAAAATAAAAACGGTCTTGCTGTCATTAGGACTTTCAGAAAAATCTGAGTGCAAATGTAAGGGTTTGAAAAATTACTGATAAGCTTTGGTCAAACTGTCCCCAGTTTTGTTCTGACCTCCTGGCAAGAGGCTGTTGTTGATAACCAAGTGGAGATTAGCTGTTTTCCGTGCTCTGGTAGGTGTCAAGTTGGATATACTTTTCATCCCAATTTAAATATTTAGCTTGATTTGGTTTTGGCTTTATTATTTTGTGTTATGTTTTGTTTTGTTTTGGGCCTGGGCCTGTTGGTCAGGGCTAATTTGTACAGCTGCTTTTTCGTTTGGTTTCTTCCAAGAAAGCAAGAGGAAATAAGGTTGCCAGCAAATTTGTAGTTACCAAGGTTTTCCTAAGATGAATATTATTTTTCTCTTCTAATACTGCCAAATACAGTATAAAGAGAACCATGTGATTATTCCACAAATTCAGTTGTACCAGGGGTCAAATCCTGTACTCTGTCCACATCCTGATGTTGGGAGACCTATAATGCACATTTCCTGACCCACTATTTAGGAAACTCGAGCCATAGTTCCAAAATGGTAAATTCATCCTGATTTTGTGCTTGGTTTCTCAGACTTGACTCCTGGATTTCAGCAGGAGAGGCCAGAGAGGCTGCTTTGGGAAGGGCAGGGGAAAGGGAGGCGATGGAGAAGGCAGTGCAGGAGTGGGAGTTTGGAGCATTAGGTTTTCGTCCTTGCTCTGCCACTGACTAGTCTCACGACGTGGGTGGCCAGTCACTTCCTGTTTCTGAGCATCTACAAGGGGTGGGAGTGGGGGACTGGCGTCGGATAAGCACTAAGGTCCTTTCCCATCCAGTATTATTGGGCCCTGTGCCTTTGGGTTGGATGTTGCTATAAAAGCTAATAAAGAAAACCCCAACAGCTTGTGGTTATTATCAAGACTTCTTTTCACTAGCTGGTCCTTTAGGAGGCATTCGCCCAACTTTGTACTTAGCTTTGTCAAAGGCGAGGAAGGACTGTTTAGAAGAGAGTGCCTGGTTCCTCGCTGAAGGAGTGAGAATTTAGTCTGAGTAGCTAATACTGGGTCCCTCTTATGCCTGGAGATGACATTGTTTCATAGCTTTATTGAGATATAATTTACATACCACACAATTCAGCCATGTAAATGTGTGATTCAGTGGTTTTTAGTATATTCACAGAGTTTTTGCAACCATTGCCACAGTCATTTTTAGAACATTTCCATCATCCCCAACAGAAACTCTATCTCCTTTAGCTGTCTCTCCTCTAGCCCTAAACCCCACTGCCCTGCCCACTGCCAGGCAACCACTAACCTAATTCCCATTTCCATGGAGTTGTCTGTACTGATGTTTTACAGAAATGGAATCAAGTAGCACAGTCCTTTGTGATGGTTTCTTTCACCTAGCATCGTGTTTTCAAGGCTCATAGATGTTACAGCATGTGCTGGTACTTCATTTCTTTTTGCAGTCCATTATGTGGATATACCACATTTTGCTTATTTGCTCATCAGTTGATAGGCGTTTGGTGGTTTTCGCTTTTTGGCTACTATGAATAGTAATGCCATGAACATTCGTGTACAACTTATTGTATGGACGTATGTTTTCAATTCTCCTGAGTGTTTACCTCCAAATGACAATGTTAGGTCATAAGGTAACTTTCCGTTTAATCATTCGAGAGTTCCACACTATTTCATAAAGTGGCTGTATCATTTTATAGTTCTGCCAGTAATATATGAGGACTCTAATTTTTGCAGGCTACTCTTTTAGTCCTGTCCCCATTGGTAGTGGCTACTTTCCAGGTCTGATGGCTTGGAGAAGCCATTTAACGAGCAATGTGAATTCTAAGCTTTCAAGGGAATATATTTTTCTTAAATTCAAATCTTTATTGGTACATTATGAATAGACATCATCATCACATTCAACATTGAGAGTTTGTACCAGAATATGACATGACTTGATTTCAGGAGAATATTTTTTTAGGTAAGTCACTTCCATATTTTAAAAAATTGGGTCTACTGGTACATTTTAGGCATACATTATGATCACATTCATCGTTGAGAATTTGTACCTGTGCCATGATATATTTTGATTCTCATTTTTCCCCCGTTCCTATGTCCTCCCTTCAACCCCTCCACACCCCGCATATATAAGTTTTGTTTCCATTTTTTCCTTCAATTTTTTCTTTCCCTTCTTTGCTTTCCCCTGCCCCCTCAGTTCTCCTTCCCCTTAGAAGATTTTATTTCACAATACTTACTGTACAGTTTTGGCCTCATTTATACTTTCAGTTTCTCACACTAGAAAAATGATATGGTGTTTACACACATGTGTCCTATTTATTTCACTGAGTATGGCCTCAATGTGCATCTGTTTAACTATAAATATCTCTAATGTATCATTCTTTCTGGCTGAGTAATCGTTCCTCCATTTTGCTATATGGTATTGAACCTTGGGGAAATGTAACTTGGGGGAAGATAACATTGGCCTTTAAGGCCTGCAAGAATTCAGTGGAAACACTTTCAGGATGTCTGATAAAATGACTTGTGCCAAGACGCGAGTGGACTCAAATCTGTGTTAACCTATTTAAGGCTACTCTCCATCAGCATAAGATCATTTCTGGGAGTTGAATCTTTTCATCTATCTGCCTTCTCAAGGTTGGTGTTGACAAATTTTGCCTGGGAATTGGAGTAGGAGCAAAAGAAGTAGAAAAGTAACCAAGCATTTTAGGTAGGGCAAACATGTGTTAGTCTGTCCAGGGTGCTACCAAGTTATACAGTGGACCCTCAAGTTACAACCAGCCTGGCTTGCAAACAGCTTGTGTTAATTAGGTTAATGGAAGATTCATCTGCATTTTGTTATCTATAACGTGTACCCAGGGAAACATCCCAATCTCAGCTGTATTGACTTAGTTACAATCAGCTCTTAGGAACCAGTGGAGTTCGCAAGTCAAAAGTCCCCTTTTATCTGTTAACCCAGTGTCATGAAAAGTATTGGCCCTCAAAAGTGTCCCAATTTGGACAGTAAACTGTAGGGTCACCCTGGTTTCAGGCAGAAAAATTGTAATGTTCGGCGTCACATTCAGATCTATAAAGGCTACAAAAGTTTGCATCTTGATGAGCTTCTACCTCTTGAGGATAAAGAACAGAGCTCCCAAACTTGCCCTAAAATGACAGTGCGAGCCAGAACTGTACTCAGCAGAAACCAAATGCTGATGAGATTCAAAGTGTAGGAAGGAGCATTTTGGAGGAGAGGCGAGGCGGAGTCTGGGGATAGGATTTTGTGCGGGGAGGATTGCTGTGGGTGAGATGGAACTTAAAGAGGACCTTGAATGATGTATAAGATTTAGGGACTCCAAGTTCTCTGACAGACCAAGGTCCCAAAGATCCTTCATCCTTGTTCTAATTAAAAGGCACCGTGCTCCCTTGTGCTTGGGCAGACGATTCACATGACCTCCCAGCTCATTTGGCAGCACTTGGGAGAAACCTGGCCTTGCAATCATACTAAATGATGTGTTACCCTACACTTAATCTCCGCCATCCATCAAAATCCAGGGGCCTTGGCCTCAGCCCCTTGACAAGAGGCCCACAGTACCTGGGTAGGATTTCATTCATGGAATGAATGCAAAGCCCCTAATTCTCCATCCATCTCAGCCCTCTGTAAACACTTAAAGACTGCAGCCAACAGCAAAAGAACTGCCAACCCAAACGAAAGCAGTGAGTCAGCAAAATAAAGACAGATGGCGATGGATTAACTGTAGCATAGACAGCAAGAAGCAAACCCTCCTTAGTTCTGACCAGATTGCCTCTCCGTGATTTCACATGACCTGGTGCGCACACACAGCCCCTTGTGAGCTGTGCTGGGGTTAGAAGAAAGCATTTGCTCACACAGGGTATGTGTGTAGCCACAGCAGAGTAAGAAAACACGGCTTCACCCTAGAGTCTCCAGGTGGATCAGGCACAGGGAGGGAGATAGAAAGGGCAGATGGGAAGGAGACATCCATCATGCTTTCTCTCAGCACCTCGCTCTCCTAAGCCTGTTTCCTTTTATGGCTCTAATTTCAAGTCTTCTGCTTGGTTGCTTGTTGATTATACTTATTGTCCCATATTCGAGTTTTTGAACACACCCTCATTACCATATTTTGCATTGTTCTTGCCTCTCAGTTTACTCAAATTCAAAGTTTGGAGATGGCAAAAAGTTGACATTCCATCTAAATGGAATTTGGAGAATTGTATGTGAATTTATTTTATTCATGCCTATGATGATGAGTCTCTAGCATTTTATTTCCTAGAACACAGCAGGTGCTCAGTAAATGTAGAATGAAAGAATGAATGAACGAAAGCTCTGACACAAAAAGTGGCCTTGGAGACCACAACTAAAAAAGGGCTCACTGGAGTGAGATACTTTGTTTAAATGCTTTGAATTATTTATCTAGTCAAGGAGTCAGTCAATCAACACGTACTTCTTAGTATCCCTTAGGCATCAACATTTTCTGAAGATTCTGGAAAAGGCCACCTTCTTCAGCTGGCCTATGTCTTCATGCTGGCCTCCAGTGTTCCTAAAATCTATGATAACTGGGATTTCTTGGAAGGACTCCCAACAAATAACAGCTGGCTTTTTATAATGAACAGTCCTTAGGGAAGTGGGGTATTTTTAAAGAAAGTTTCCACATGATTCTTGGATATGGGGAGGAGTGGAGATAGGGACACAAGGCCTAGCTGAAAGAAGGATTAAGCATTGAGACCCTGTCTACCAGTCCTGCCAGTCTGCACTTGGCCCAGAATCAGAAACTTTTGCCCAAGGTTACCTTAATATTATTATTCTAAAAAGTAATCTATGGAGGCAGAAGTCACAAACAGCTAACTTAAACTGAACAATTCAGTGGCACTTAATATAGGTATGTGTTGGATGATCATCCTCTCTTTCCAGTTCCAAAAACATGTCCATTCCCCAAGTTAAAATATTTTACTCATTAAGCAGCTTCTTCCAGTGCCCCCAGACCCTGGAAACCATAGACCTGTGTCTTATTTCTATGGATTCACTTATCTGAGTATTCTGTATAATCAAAAGACTATAATATGTAGCCTTTGAGTCTGACTTCTTCCCTTCAGCATACTATTTACAAAGTTCATCCACACTGCATTACACATCTTTACTTCATTTTTTTATGGCTGAATAATATGCCATTGCATAGATATATAACGTTTGTTTCTCTCTTCATTAGTTGGTAGACATTTGGATTGTTACTACCTTTTGGCTATTGTAGATGGTGTTGCTATGAACATGTGTATGCCTGTATAGGTTTGAATTCTTGGGATACACATCTAGGAATAGAATTGTGGTGTCATATGGGAGTTCTATGCATAACTTTTTAAGGAACCACAAAGTTATTTTCCTACCCTATTATTTGAATGCCCTTGGAGATGAATAAACACAACGCTACGCATGATCAATTCAAAGTCACCAACACCTGGAAAATGATTTGTGGGTTTTTGTCCCATGACTGGGGGCTACCTCAGGATTCTTGTCTCAATCAATGTTTACTAGAGAAATAGATTTAATGCAAGATATACAAATATATAAGAATTTATAAGATTGGCTTACAATAACTACCTGCCTGCCAAGTCAAGTGTGGGAAACACCAGAAGGGCTCTCTGTACACTGGAGATCTGAAGGGTCTAGTGAATGATCAAAGGCCTGGCGCTCACTGTTCTGTCCTGTTCTAGTCCATTCAGAAGGCTCAAGAGTTTGTGCTAGAAGCCAGGAGATGGCGTCCAAGGTGAAGGTAAAGACGAGCTCCTCTGAAGAAATAGGTGAGCCTTCCTTCTTTGTTTCCCTTTTACTCCATTCAGGTGACAAGCCTATTGGTTGGTGTCACTCACACCCAGGATGAGTCTTCTGTCTTCATTAAGTCCTCTCATCCCCACTCAGAACTATGGTGATCCAATTTAGTTGGGCATTTCTTATGCAAGTTGGTGCAGTTAGGTAGCTATCACATTACAGCTTCAAAGACATTTCCGTTGGGAGGGTGGTTTCTGAGAGGCCTGGCCAATGATCATCAGACTCAAGGAATCCCTGAGACTGGCTGCTTGGGATACTACTGGACTTGTCTATATATTTTTTCATCCTTCTCATGCCCTTTCTTGCTGCCTTTATTTACATAATAAATATTTATTGTTTACCTCTCATATGTTAAGTCATGTGTTAAATTTTGGTGGTGCAGAGACTAATGAGAGGTAGTTCCTATCTTTGTGGCCACCTCCAGTGCTAAGGAAATAGTTCACGTTCAAGTCAAATTCTCAGGTAACATCGTAGCCAGACAGTTTCAAATGTAGTCTCTGTGTCCCACACAAATACCAGATGACAAGCTTCTCAACAGCAGTAACCATGCTGTGCTCTTGCTATATTCTTAGCACCTACTGCACTACGTGGAACACATTTGCTGTCAGAAAACCAGTCTTGGAAATGGTGGAGGCCAATACTCATCAACTGATGAATGGGTAAAGAAGACGTGGGGTTTTTTTATACAATGGAGTACTATTCAGCCTTAAAAAAGGATAAACTTGGGACATTTATAGCTAACTGTATGCATCTTGAGACCATACTCTAAAAGTGAAATAAATCGGACACACATGTATAAATATCACATTGTTTCTCTGGTGTGAGAAATGGAAAGTATAAACGAGGGCCAAATACATACTAGATATTGTGAAATAGGAAGAAAATGTTCAAATGGGAAGGCAAACTAGAGATGGGGGCAGGGCAAAGGAAGGAAGGGAAAGGAAAAATGAGAAAAGAAAGAAAAAATGGAAACAAAGTCTTTGTAAGTAAGGAAGGGAGAGGGGCTGAAGGGAGGCTAAAGAAATAGGAAAAAATAAGAATCAAGATGTAACATGTACAGATATAGATTCTTTATAATGAATTTGATCACTGTATATACCTAAAATGTACCACTAAATTTAATTAATTAAAAATATATATAAAAGAAAGGGGTGAGGCAGAGTGCCTGGTAACATCGTCCCATGGGCCTCTCCCAGCTCCCCTGGGGCCCACACAGCTCCCCACGGGCCATTTCTCGGAGTGCAGAATGTGTCCTGATTCCACTGACTTGCCTTCAATTTCAGAATGAATTTTTGCTCAACAGTGTTCCATATATTTTTAGTTTCATGCTTTTCCTCTCAAAGAGAAGTCCCTCTCATGTGAGGAAGTCAGACCATCTTTCCTGAGAAAGAAATTCACAGTGAGGAGGAAAGCCCACAATTATCAGACTGACTTTCGTCTCCAGAAATAGTCTTCTATCAGACCATGGCTTAGGGTGTAGAGGCAAGGGCTGAGAAGTGGGCAGAAGCCAGCCCTAAGGCTGATGGTATTGCATGATGTCAGTATGCCTCTTTCAGTTCTGCCTACTTTCTGCTTTCTTTGGACTTGATCGCTAACCACAGAAGTTTCCAGAAGAAAACCTACGGCAGCGATGCATGAATGTTACCAATTTCAGCTGACATGGTCAAAACACCCCCTGGACACAAGTAATAAAAGCCTATAGGGTCAATGGTGACTAAGAGGAGGGCCTTGAGGGGAAAAGTAAATAGAGAGGAAAAGGTGTTTCAGATGAGAGTGGAAAGAAGAGGAATCAAAGTAGTGGATGAGAATTCCTCACCCCTCTCGCAGAAAAGGAAAGGGCTTTCGATGCACGAATGCTGTTTGGAAACAGAGAAGGTCTGGGCCAGTCTACAGACTAACTTCAGCTGGCATCAGATCTTTTGTTTCCTCTTTGGGGAGAAACTTTCTAGGTTCATGCTGGAAAGCAGGGGTGGAAAGGGCATACAGCAGGACCCCTCCATAAGGGGGGCTGTTGGAAGAATACGTTCGAAAGATTTTGACTATTTTAAAAGCCAAGAAAAGCAAGTTTACCTAGGGCCGTGCTGGTGAACCTGTGACACACATGGTATTTGTTTACTAATGTGTGAGCTGTTATTTCTAAACTAAAACCTCAGTATTCAAGTTTTATTGCAGTGCCAGCATTTTGCAATAAATAAATGGATTTAGGGTTGCAATTTGGGCACTTGTCTCTAAAAAGTTTGGCATCACTGATCAAAGGTATTTGCATACATATATGTATGTATGTATGTGTATATATATATATGTATGTATGTATATGTATATATATATATATATATATATATATATATATATATATATATATATTTAAGACCCCCAAAGCTCAGGCAGCACATAGAGGTGAATGCTCCTTCATGAGATCTGCCTGCCAGCTCCTGGGTGGGCTGTTACCCCCAATAAAATTTTCATCTAAATTCCTATGTTAGGTGCTTAGAGATACAATAATGAACCAGACACGGTCCCTGCCCTCAAGGAATTCATAGTCTGATAGGGAACGGGGACAAACAGACCCCTAATTATAACAAGGGATGATAAGGGCTAGAAGTTTCTGGGGGAGGAGAGAGGATGAGCATCTAAATCATTCTGGAGGGTCAGGGAAGGCTTCCTGAAAGGCATGATGCATAAACTGAAGAATGAGTAGGAGTTAGCCCAGTGAAGGGGAAGGAGGAGAGGATAGTCCACACAGACGGGCTTTGTACTAGTGAGGTTTGTTGATAGAGGTTGAAGCAATGATTTCTAGAATTCACAACTGAGACTAGAAAGGTGATCAGTGCAAGTAGCTGGCTCTTTGGAAATTATGTTATCATTGGTAAAAGCCGGGAAGGGTTCTTTGTAACGCTACCCACTAAGGAGTTAAGTGAGACAGAGAAAAGGAGAAGAAGAAAGAGAGAGAAGGAGGGAAAGAGAGGAAAAGAGAACTATACTGAGCACATATTAAAAAGCATAAGAGATTCTTAAATATTATTAGTAATTGTATAAGTCCTGGAATGGGAATAAAATAGTAAATAATTGATATTTTATGTTAATATTTATGTCAACGAATTTGGAACTTAGGTGTAATACAGAATGTTTTAGGGGACTATAAATTACCAAAATTGACTTGAAAACAGGGTGAGAGTCTGACTGCAGCAACAAAATTAGAGAAAAAATTGAAACAGAATTGAACATGTGTACCTTTTGATCTTCTTAGCGGACACACACACACACACACACACACACACACACACACACACACACTTTTAAATAGTAAATTACACAAAACTGTTCAGGGAAGCCAGGGATTTAGCTCAGTGGTCCTAGTGCCCGACCTGTAAGTGCAAAGTCCCAAGTTTGATCCCAGGTACCAAAACAAAACAAAACAAAAAAACTGTTCAGGAACAGAAGATAATTGTATCAAACTATCTCAAAATATTGAGAAAGATGGGAAGTATGCACCTTTTCCCCCAAAAGTATCATTACATTAATACCAAATAGTATGAAGACAGAAAAATAGCTACACAAAGATCATGAGTAAATTAGTAACAAATCAAATCTTGAACTTTTGACAAAGAATATAATCTAACCAAGTAGGTTTTATCCCAGAAATGCAAGGCCAGTTAATCATTAGAAAATTTATCAGTGTAGCTCATTATACTGGCATGTTAAAGGAAAAACTATGTGATCAGTTTAGTAAATATACCAAAAATATTTGAGAAAACGGAGCACCTAGTTCCTTTGAGAAAGCACTAGGGAAACTAGGACTATAAGGAAACTTTAACTTGATAATGAGAATCTTCTAGAAATCTACAGGAAATTTCATATTTAAAAGGGCAGCAAGCATGGTAATGTGGCTAACAGTTTCTGAATTTAGACAGTGAAGGTTTGAATCTTTATTCTGACACTTGCCAGTTGTGGGATCTGGGACAAGTTACTTAGCTTTTCTGTGCTTACTTTCCTCATCTCTTAAATGACAATAATAATATCGATCACTCATAACATTATGAGGATTAAATAGTCTATTTTTTTTGAGACAGGGTCTTGCTTTGTAGTTCAGGCTGGCCCTTAACTCACTATGTAACCTAGGCAAGCCTCAAACTCACAGCAATCCTCCTGCCTCTGCCTCCTGAGTTCTGGGATTATCTTGTGAGCCACCATGCCCAGCATTTTGGTATGTCCTTACCAGGTATCAAACTTAGGATCTTGTGCTTGCAAGGCAGATGCTGGAACCAGTGAGCTAAATCCCTGGCCCAAATAATTTAAAAGACTGCACACTAATTCTTCATACTTAGAAGCACTACATAGTATTTGTTAGCAAAATTTGAAACACTATATGCATCCTCTCCAAAAACCAAGACCAAGACAGGAAGGTCTAGTATTATTGCTATTCTACTATTCTACATTTAATACAAAAGAAATAGAACAATACAAGTACAATAGAATGAGAAAAAGAATGAATACTTCCAGAAAGGAAAGAAGAAAACTGTCAATATTTGCAAATCATGCAGTCATCTAACCAGGAGTGAGCTCTGCCTCTGTCAGAAAGGAAGAAAAAGACAGGAATTATATTCCTTAAGACACCTACTGGCTATCAGCGTTTCTTTCTAGACAATTCTACCAATTGAATATTGACTCCACCATTGTCCCTTTATGTCTGCTTCTCCACTCGACTCCCATTTCCTGTTAGTGGCACCACCACTTTCCAAGTCAGTTAGACTCAATACTTTGAAACCCTCTTGGACCCTTCCTTTTTTTTCATTTCCCAAATCCAATTGTCTACTTTGTCCAACAAGTTAGTTTTGGGCTGAGGATGTAGCTTAGTGTTACAGCACCTGATTTACAAGCACAAGGTCCTGAGTTCATTTCCCAGTACCACCACCAACAACAAAGTAACTCCCAATTAGTTATTCTTCAAAAATATTTTCCAGGGCTGGGGAGTTAGCTCAGTGGTTCCGGTGCCTGTCTTGCAAGCGCAAGGACCCAGGTTCGATCCCCGGTAACCACATACCATACTGGGTGTGGAGACTCACCCCCGCAGCAACCAGTGCCACATACCACAGTGCTGGGCGTGGTGGCTCACGCCTGTCATCCCAGCACTCGGGAGGCAGAGGCAGGAGGATTGCTGTGATGTGAGTTGGAGGCTGAGCTCAGGGCCAGCCTGAACCACAAAGCGAGACCCCATCTCAAAAAACTTTAAAAAAAATTTTTTTCCAAATACTTTTTATTGTCACTCTCATGTTTCTTGTCCAGGCTCACATCAACTCGTGTCCAAAAGAATAGGTTACCCCAGTCATTATCA